>JARJLF010000219.1:0-286923 GCA_029378395.1 Mycena leptocephala
TGCGCCATCGAACTCTCCGTGTTCAACAGAGGAACTTTCTCTGCACAAATTTCTTCTGCCCTGCCCAGCATCACTCCGCGCACAAGGATCCCAGTTGTTTGATTGAACCCGGGATTCATTTCATTTGTATGGCAAATTGTAATACCTCGAACATGCATTATTTGTTGGATGAATGATGACGTCTTTGCCTTTGAGGCCAGGAATTCTAGGCTAAGTCTCAAACAAACAGTCAACCGTTGGTTGGCTCAAGTATTCAACACAGATCGAATCTAGCCGCAGCCGCATAGCACCTTGAACTCGTAACGATCATTTATCCAATGAGCTGAATTGTTGGCGGGAAACTCAAATCCCACTCATGATTATGGCCACTTATTCCCTGTACTTTTTGCTTCTTACCGTTACTTCCTTTAACTTTGGCCGCCAAGTTAGATCAGCGAAAGTAACTTATGCCATCAGATGGCATCAAATCCCGACCAAAGTTAACGTTTACGATCAATTGGCGCAAGTAACACGCCGTTAGCGCACAGAGGGGCACGGAGACAGGTACGAAGATTTCGGCATCCTTCTGGGACATCAGACAAAGGTCATAGGGGTGGATAATATTTGAATGACCTCTCACAATCTCGGCACGCCGCTTTTGCATGCAATTGACCCACACTAACTTCTGCGGCTCCGCCAAGTACCTAAAAACATTGAAAATCGAGTTCAACATCTTAAAGATTACTAATCTACAGAGCAGCCATGTCGACGGGTTTCTACGAGAAATGGCAAAGAATGGCTTATCATTCAGCAGAGATCACCGCGTCCGAGCCTCTGAGTCGACGAATGAGTAAAGGAAAGCAAGAGGCGCGCAGTTTGCGCATGTTTGCTTTGGAGGCTCTTTGATTGATCCGTCCCTTTGGTCCCTCGCGTCCGAGATGTGACTCCATAAAGCACTGCCAATCGCGAGATACTTCTCTCCCACTGCCATGCCCGTAACGTTCTCTGTTGCAAACCACCCCGCCAGGCCCGCCAGACTCGACGCTGCAGATGGTCTGACTGGCGAACAAATCCTGCACGCTGCATCCCGGAACCGGTATCAAGACAAAATTGCGGAGGTCCTGCAGTTCTCGCTCTCGGACTCCACGTTGGGTCCAGGATCGTATGTCTTTGGCCATATTTCGATGCAGATCTCACAGTGCCGTCAGCGACCGCAACCTCGCAGTCAAGATCCCGCGGCTACAGCCAAAGCGAAACGGCTTCGTCGGCACCGTGATCTCCGCGTACAATGAGCACCACGCGCTCATAATCCGCCCGGACGACGTCTGGATCGCGATCCTCTGCCAGTTCAACTTCTTCGTGAACGCGAACGCAGAGTTGCTCCGTGCCAATTTTGTCGCGCACGAGGGCAAGAAGGAGCTTGAAATCACCGCCGAGGGGTCGCGCTATGACATTGACTTCGGCGCCATGGCGCGGCAAATGGTGGACCTGATCGAGAAGAATATCGTCGACCCCGCGCTGCGGGAATGGGTTCTGCCGGCGTTCACCACAACCACCGTCAACGACACCACAACAACCGCAGTGATCATGATGGCCACCCTGAAGGAATTCTTCGCCTACAAGTTCTCTATGATGGCTTGCGGACTCCCGCGCGTGACGCTCGAGGGCGAGAAGTCCGATTGGGTGAACATTCTCGGGCGACTGGAGAAGCTGAAGGAGTATGGGGTCGAGACGATTGCCTGGTACCACCTGCTGCACCCCGTGATCCTCCGCTTTGTCGCCGCGTTCGATGCCCCTGCGAGCCAGGAAAATATCGATTTCTGGACGAGGGTCGCGCATCACCACGGCGGCAGTGGTATGAGTTATTATTCCGGGTGGATCAACGCCTTCAACGTGTTCAGCACCGAGGGCGCGTGGCTGGGACACTCTTTAAAGAAGGTAAACCCCGATTCCCCGCCCGTCGGTTTATTTACAAGTGGATTCACTCCAGGACCTGATTTCAACCACCGCGCCGGAGGCGCTGACCACCAAGGAATTCTGGGCCGCCTACTCGGATCCTAGATCCGACCTAGTGTTGGACGGGACGCCGTTCCACGTAGTTGACACCCAGAAGCTGCCGTCCGGATATGCGGAGGTGGACGTTCTGCTGGATGACGACGGAGAGAAATTCGAGTGCATGATGACGGCGGGGATGATTGGCATGAAGGTCTCCTCGAGCGGGGATGTCGGGCTCTCATCTTCCGGTCAAGACGACACGGTGCGTCCGGCCCCGGGGTGGTGGATGTTTACCAAGAGAGTCTGATGAAATGGTCGGTCACTGCAATGCTGTATGTATGATGTACACCCAATACTCGGTATCCACAAAAGTAACCGGAATTTCGGTTTTAACGGCGTCCAGACCAAAACCAAAAGTTCGGCTATCTTTGTGGCCAGATTCTTACTGCTGTTTGCAGGGCGCGACTCGTTTTTTTTTTTACTTGTTTTTGTGAGATGAGCTCTCCTGAGGTCAATTCTCACCTGTTGTCCCTGGGGGCAGGCTCATTTTGTTCGCACTGTGAATGCCGAGCCCGCCACCCTACGTATCGCCGAGTCTGCGCATCTTCTCCCAGAACTCGGGCGACCACAGCTCGGGGTGCGTGTGCGTCTTTTTCAAGTCGTCGGCGGTCTGGATGCCGATGATGCCTATTTGCGCAGCGAGGCTGGTGAATATGGGCGAGGCGAATGCATATCGGGCGAGGAGGAGGATGGAATATCGATGTCGCATTGTAATGGTAGGAAGTGTAAGAGTGGGATTGGGCGGAAGGTGGAACGAGGGAGGTTTGAGTGAGAGGGAAGGAAGATATTTATAAATTGATCTGCACGTGGGCCCTCATGATAGCCGGCGTCAATCCGTAAAAAGAACTGGTTCAAGCTTGGGTTCAAGCTATGCAATTGGGACTCCCTTCCTCGAATGCGCACGTAGGAAGTGAGTCCGGCATTTTTTCCCCCAAGGGGCAGGCGTTGGCGCGCACTTGGGCGGCGCAGCATACGTCAAAAAATCTTATCTCCATGATATTCATGAATCATCCCTCGCTGACTTGTGGTATTGTTCCACCCGAGTCCGAGTCCATGGCTAGCTCTAATATGTACACGGCACCCTGGTCCCAGTGCCATTTCAGTGAACCACCGTTCCGAGGTGAATAAACTCCTTGTCGATCGGGGTTCGGGTTTAGCACATCGCACATTCCTTTGCTCTTCTTCGGGACGTGAGCCGAAATGCGAGCCGCTGACATAAGCGGCGCTCCCTACTTACGATTGGCCCAAGATGACAAACGTACCACTCTGCGAAGAAATATCCGTGCCAATATCTAACCCGCCAAACTCCCGTGCCCCGCACTCGTAAATGAAGGTAAGAAGGTTCCCGGCCAAGCAAATAGCCCGATTCTGCCATTGGGTGGCTGGGCTAGTTCCGATGCCAAGAGTTCGTATCCTTGCGCTACTTCTACTACTGCCATTGTAATTTCTAGTACTCAATACGCGCTCGGCATGACTCGGCGGACGGGACATTGTGCTTGGACGCCGGCAAAAAGGTCTTATCGCCATGATATTCATCCTTATTCCTAAGTCTGGTGGGGCAGTGTACTTGGAAGTCGGGGTCCGTAATCCGGTGTTGAACTTGAATTCTGCCCTTCCCCACGTCAAGTTCAACTAGTACTGCAGCTTCAACCCCCTGATGCATCTTGCGTCGGTCATTCTGAACACGTCTACGTAGGTCTTGCAAAGTAACCCAAAATATTCACCACACCGAGCTTGCGACTCTGATATTCCCAACTCAACCCCTCGTCCTCCTCAGACAACCGGATTTGCGAATCCCGGAGGGCTCTTACAGATCCAAGCAATAGTCTGATTTTGCCATTTGTTGGCTAGGTTTTGGGGCCAACAGTATACTTGGCCGCTACTTGTTATTCTCGTATGTACAGGTTACTCTGTCATTACATCCCTCGATCATCGCCTGCACCCAGGAAGCTCGTTATCGACTGCTTTGTGATTCTACCTACCTACCTACCAGGCGACACATCCCCGGGTCCGACATATAATTGGTGAGTATGAAGCTCATTTTAACACAGATTCGACATATAAATGCAACAGAAATAGGTTGGGGTCGTGAGGCTCTAACATAACGGGTCCACAAATAGCTGGGATTGCCGAATTATAAATTGCTAGGTGTAAATAAAGTATAGTTTATTCGAGGGAAACCTTCATGCTAATCGATCCTGAGGAAGTTGAGTCAGGATTTGGGTCGCAAAACGGACATGGAGCGGTATGATGGCACATATACGTACAGTCTATGCATGGATCTCCACCAACTCGTCCCGGCTCTCGTCAATCAGCCTCTGCAATGGCTCGGTGGCGTCCATGGATTCTGGAATCTCCGCTGCCAGCCGCCGAACGCCGTTGGTAAAGACTGCCAGATTACAACGCAGCGGAAACGTCTTGTATATGCGCGACATCCCTTGCCGATAGGAAAAGATGTGCACGTCCATGCGCCCACCGCTGTCTGCCGCGCGGGAAAAGTGTTCCGGGCACTCCCCAGGCTCGTGGATTTCTGGCTTAAGGACATCGACGATGAGGCGGGTACCGCTGGTCGCATAATGAAGCACAGTAACGATTGACTCGTCTGGGTGTTCACGGATGAACTCGAGTTGTCGTTTGAGGATGTGGAGCTTGTTTGCTTCGTAATCGTTTTGTAGGAGCACGCGCATGAAAGATACATCTCTTCGCACGACGGTGTCTGGGTTCCCTGGTTTTTATTCATATTTAATTAAGCCAAAATATGAGTTGGAAGTTGCGCACTCAGACGGCGGGAGCGCATTGTAGCGCATCGCGAACGATGGCCACCGTGATCCCAATCGGTCTTCTGGCAGACGGGATGACAATAGAAAGTGCTCTGGCATTGGCCACATCGCCGGAACTCAGTTTTCGGACGAATAACACCGCACTGAGATTGCATCAGCTAATGCAATGTAAACAAAACAAAAAAAGTATCATACCTCGAGATTATCGCACGCACGACGGGAGACAAATTCGTCAGAGGTCCAGTACTTTGCTGTGCGGATACGCATCTCAGCTAAACCACGGAAGCGTTGCCACAGTTCAAAGTGGGGGGAACGCATGAAGTCCGGGTCGGTGACGAGATCCTCGACGTCTCGAATTGCCGGCTCCAACTTCGAGACGACAGAATAGTAAACCGTGCACGCCGGAAGAGCCACGCGTAAAAGGTCGGAGGTAGCCTGCGGCTCGATTCCGAGGATGCAGGATTGGACGATGCCGCGGAGGAGCCCTGCGACAACAGCGTCCCGCATAACTTGCGGGCCGTTAAGCTGGACGAGTTTCTTCTCGAGAAGAATGAACGCAAGCGGCACATCCATCGTCATGTCTTGATGCTTTGTAGTGCTCATGGCGAGGATTGTGGCTGCGAGCGCGGTCCCAATCCCATTTTCGTGAAAGGCGTCCGCAACCGGACCCCTGCCGGTCCTGTCATCGATGCTCGTAATAAATTTCAGGATGGCGCGGAGGTGGAAACTATCGCTGGATATTTCGCCGTTTGTTGTTGTGATGAACGGAATGAGGAAATTGATGTACTCCATTATCAGCTTGGCCAAGGCGTCCACGGTTCCACCGGCGCCCTCCACAACTTCCTGCCGCTCGGCTGGATCCTTATAATCGAGGTACTTGAAGAAATAAGCCAATCCGGAACGAATAATCGGTTCGCGCTTCCGGTTCTCGTCGTTTCCCCGGAAAATCAGACGCCACGCTTTGGTAACCAGACGTCTAAGGCCAGGAGTTTTCGACATGAGGCTTGCCGTGGGCTCGTCTGCTTGGAAACGGCTGATGAAGAACAGAAGAGTCTTGCAGATATCTATCCCAAAGCATTTGGGGGAAAACGATTCTCGATGGGCATAAAAGAAGGCGATCCACGGCCATAGCCGGGGCCACAGGTCCGCGCCTGTTGCCGGGGGAAGATGCGGCAAGAGTTCGAGACAATTTAGCGCGAGTAACGCCCTAGCGGGGCCGTCCGAAGTGGGGTCATCACCTTCGTGACTCGGCATCCCCGCTGGGTCGAGATTCGCATAGAACACAGGGAGACACAGAAGGGATTGCTCCCCGGAAGTTTTCCCCCGTTCCATGAGATCTAAGAGGCGCTTAAGATGATCCAGTGAACCATTCGCAGCCTCACTCGCAAATCGCTGGACATGGGAATTGGGTGAAAAAAACACGATTGGCAACAAATGAGAGCGGACTCACCCGAATCGAGATGGGAAGTTGAGCAAGATTGTCGAGCCGCAGAGATGGATGCATATGTACTAAGGTTGCGGCCAAAGTCCTCGTAGATGGTAGGTGGTCAGAAACAAAAGGGGTCAGTCACGTCTCACATCGGGTTTTAACGTCACGTCACGGCTCGGAAAAAGCCGAATTTCCAACGAGCTTCTGTATACAGCCCCAGATTAGATCCGTCACTCTCAGTTTGCGCACCAGACCGAGCAGAACGTTTGAAAACAGAACATTTGAGTTGTACCGAAGTAAAACGCAACTTATAAGCAGAAATCGGGATCTGCGCGGGATAACAGTATCTCAAGGTCAATATTCTAAGTAGGCGGAAAGGCGTCGCGGTGGAGGATCGACACTCCAATTCATTATACGTACAGGCGTGCAAAAAAATGTCCAAGAATCAAACCAGGTCATAGAAATATGTGTCGAAAGAGTCTTGAAGAAAGAGTCAGAAAGTCATTACATCCGTGACACGAAGTGTAAGTGTGGGCCTGGTGTGGCGCAAGGGGGGAAGAGTTCAAGATTAGAGGAAAGGTCCGACAGAGTCAATCCACACCAAGTACGTTCTCAAGGTTCCCATTTTATTACAGGACAGTTCAACTTGTGCCAGATCGATTCCTTGCCCGTGGCGTTGCTTTATTTATTTCCTCTAGGACTTATACTTGTGCAGGATGGCTGCGCTAATTATGGCCGTCAATCTGAACATTCTCAGACTCACTGATTGTGTACATCGCCTTGTGGGATTCTAGGTTAGGTGCCAGTAATGTCGCCAAATGGACGACTGGATACTTGGGGATCCCCGGACTTGCTTCACGTCCTGTTGACCTCCTGACCATCTGCTCCTGGGGTGTTCTGCGCAGGTGGCAAGTCCTTATTGCCCGAAATCCCTCTCTCGTGGTTCTGCGCGCTCTTGCGAGGATCATCCCACCAGCCAATGGAGGGAAGCTCAGCACTCTGGCACAAGTTGAACTGTCCTGTAATAAAATGGGAACCTTGAGAACGTACTTGGTGTGGATTGACTCTGTCGGACCTTTCCTCTAATCTTGAACTCTTCCCCCCTTGCGCCCACACCAGGCCCACACTTACACTTCGTGTCACGGATGTAATGACTTTCTGACTCTTTCTTCAAGACTCTTTCGACACATATTTCTATGACCTGGTTTGATTCTTGGACATTTTTTTGCACGCCTGTACGTACAATGAATTGGAGTGTCGATCCTCCACCGCGACGCCTTTCCGCCTACTTAGAATATTGACTTTGAGATACTGTTATCCCGCGCAAATCCCGATTGAACAAAGTAGGGTCGGCAGCCAAAAACAGACAGCGCACGGAAAACAAGTTGCATTGTGGTGGAGAACGTTCCTTCGGCAAGTGAATAGCCATGTACGGCAACAACCACGGCGCGCGGATATTAAATCAGATTTAGAGAAGCGGTCAGACGAAAAAAGAGGGTGCGGAATTCTGAGATCCGGGGAAGGGACATGAAATCAAGCTGTTACAGGTCGGTTGCAGAGTCGTCAAGAGCGGGAATTATGGGGGCTGGAAGGCGACATAAATCACGGAATAGCTGGACAGTTCATGGAGCATCGTCAATTAAGAAATTAACGAGCTTGACGTGGATGAGGGAATGACCGACGTGATGGGTAGTATGTGTTGCTTATGGCGATTAATATTTATCTAATATAATCTCCTGGATCCGAAATGAATGAAGTTTGGCCGCGGGGAGGGAGGCTGGGTGTTCATTGTTACGCAACAATAACATGCTGTACGACGGCATAGCGGGACGGTGTTGATGGAAAGGTGCGCGCCTCCAAACCATCGGACAAACGGAGGGTCCACTCGTCTGTGTCCTGAACCAATCTTGTCATCCGAGTCCCGCCCTGCAATCCACCGTCCCAATAAAAATACATTCAGTTGTCCGTCCTGGCCGTGTCCGCAAGCAATCTCATTCAAATGGTCCCACACCGCAGCTCGGAAGACTGAGAGGGAAACCGTGATGAAGACGACAGAATGAAAACGATACTCCTGTTTCGCTCTGCCTCGAGCGACGAGCACGAAGATATATACCCAAACCGCCGTGCGCTGGGAGGGAGGTGCGTTGGACGAGGATTCAGACATGCGCGTGGAGAAGAAGCGGCTGCTGCGTGTGATGCGGTGATATTAGGAACAATGTCACAGCCTACAGGAAATACTTAGACACCAAAAATCTTTTCATACGGTTCCAAACTTGTGTGGACACATGAAAGAACGATTAACAGGGTATATATGCGAATAATTCACTATTCCCGTCCACAACTCCAGCGCTTTTCTGGGAGAAGTAGGGAAATACATTGGAAGCAAGGGTAGCAAGCACCGGCGGTCGCCGATTGGAGCATCAGTGCGCTTCGGAGCGCGCGTTAGGGCAAATCCAGACTTCAATTTGTTAGATGAAGGGGGTTGTTTGGAAGGGGAAAAAAAACCTTGATTTAATCTGGGTGTATATTTCAAGATTGCGCTATGTATGTTAGTCTAACCAGTAGCACGTCGCTAGAACCGGCGTATCAGGGACTCAAGCATGGAAAAAATGTGGTTAAACACGGCACCTTCAATCTCCCCCCTTCGTTTTCGCGCGACGAAATCGTCTCCCCTGGACCATAGCCGAGGGAGACCCTTCGCAGCATCATTCCAATCGTCCCAATAGGTGTTGTACTGTCCAATGACGAAGCGCACGTCATAGACATGTGGAAACCGCGCCGGTTTGTAGAGATTGGGGAATTGCCACAGAACGAGAAGAAGCTCGAGACGGGGGCAATTCGCGAGCACCGTCAATATGATATCCCTGGGTGTTTTGCGGTCCAAGGAAAGGTGAGTGAGCGCAGGCAGCGTCGGAATCTGGGCGCAGATCAGCGTGATGTCGTCGTCGTCGAATATGTCCAGGTGGGTGACGGACCCGAAAGACGGGTGTGTGAGGTCGATGGAGCCATCGAAGAGATTGTTCAGACTCAGAGCCATGCGCTGGACGCGCATTTCGGCCAGGATCCTGAGGAGAGCCGGGGTCGTGAAAGATTGAGTACTACCGAAGTCGGTTACTTTGGTGCAGAGTCTAAGCAGCTGCAGTACATCGTCGACAGAGCAGTCCCCGGCGGGGAGCAGGGCTACGTGGCGGACCGCATGAAAGAACTCCGGTGGTTTGGATTTTCTTGCGTTCAGGAGGACACGGACCATCTTCTGGTCGGACGCGACCAAGATTGTGTACAAAAGGGGCTCAATCCTAATGAGAATCAGATTGGCATTAATTGGTTTACTTGGAGAAAAGCTAACCAGATGAGAAAGCGCCGAGCAACACGCAGAAGGGTGGGGATTTCATGGGGATACATCTGTGCCGTCATCTCGAAAATTTCTCGCTCCAGCTCGACCGGTAGAAGGGGTTCAAGATCCATTTCTGACCGCAAGCCTAATGTAGTGGCCAAGAACAAGCAGCGCTGACACAGCCTTCAGACTTGGCAGGTGGAAGGCTGTACGGCACGCGATGACCCGGCTGCGGCTGTGTTGGTTCTTGCGGGTGCGCGTGATACTAAGTCTTTAGGCTTAGTGTGAAAAAAATAACAACAGAGGTTTTGCACTTGATGAAGGCTAGCGAAAACACATACATGCCTTTGGCGGTTCATTTATAGTACAAAATGTTCTAGAATAATCTACCACGTTCAACGAGGAATTAGTAAGCAGTTCTAGAATGTTCTCCAGCTGACTGATTACTCTCAGATCAACAGGGAGCTTACATTTTCAAAGTTTCCGTTGGCCAAGATCATTGGCCATGGCCTGCATTCCCACAACTTGTTTTATCCACTTCAACCGAAGCAACTTCGAGGGTTTCGTTAATATTTCCAAATCATATTTCCTTGTTGTTTTCCGTTCAGAGCCTAGTTGATCTTAGCTGAATCGAGCTTGATTTCAAGACGTGCACTTATGCACCGCAATTCAAGTTGTAGCACACGAATATCAAGCACACGCTGTAGTTAATCCATCGATCCCACCGACCCGCTTCGAGCGAATTCGGTAGACACTCTCCTAAAAGGCAGTCTCAATATATATCAGTCGATTGTCGGAAGCATATCTGCAATCAGTATCTCGCGCATAGGATCCGGATAGTTGTCCCCAAAAAATAGTAAAGAGAAGATCTAGAAGCATACAATTTTAACTAGATCGACTAATGAATCAGTATCATTTCCGGTTCCACTTCCGCTAACAAGGCCTCGACACGCTCCCAGATCTGAGGAAGCACTTCATCGCCCCTCTTACCCGAGGGAAGTTCCCGAGAAATCCGAACAAGCCCGTTCTGCAGCCTAGATGTATCAGTGCGCATCGGGAACACCATCCGTCGGAATCTTTGGCCCTCGAATAGAAGCATGAGATGGATGTCCGTCCGCCCACTCTTCTCCGCTCTTGAAAATTGCGTGGACATACCCACATCCCATGCACCAGCCATCTTCAGTTTCGCTGTCGGCTGAACTTCAACCTGTACGTCGCCCGCGTCGCTGTACGCAAAGACGGTGAAAAATGCCTCGCCTGGGCGTTCGTACATGAACTTGACCTGTCGAATGGATATGGGGGTCAAGGTGCGGAAATAATCGTCGGAAAGAAGTTCGCGCAGGAAGCACTTTCCGCGGGTGCTGAGTGTTTCTGGATGCTCTTTGGCCGTCCTGAGTAAGGAAATGAATGGGAAGCTGCCTGGAACGCTCACGTAGTCGGAATGCCCGCAATTCTTTGCACACCTCTCTATGCCCATCGCGCCAGTCTGCCGCTTGACAGTTTTTCGAACAATAATTGGCACTCTGACACGTGGAACAGCACTTGAACTTGCGCCTTGCGTCTATTCCCGCGCACTATAAGACGTCAACTCATAATTATCAACATCCATATGGGTTTAAACCCACAAGCATGTTGTCGCAGCCTTTAAAGGATACCTTCAACCGTTCCTCCCAGGATTCTAGAAATTCCAACCGCGTCTTGGCCAACGACGAAAACTCTTGCCATGCTTTGGCGAACGGCGAAGTGCTAATTCCGGACGTGGGAGCCACGGCTGTCGCTTCGACGAAAGTTTGTTTCAGATGCAGGACGGCTTCGTAATGCACAAGAGCACGAGGCAGAATTTCAGTCAGAAGATGGGTGATCGTGCCCACCAGACGATTCGTATCGGTTCTTAACGAGCCCCCAACTACAAGGATGGCACGGAGCACGTCGGTGTCGAGGGCTTGCGCCACGTAGGGGTAGCCAGGAGGAATTATCAACGCCCTTGCCAGGTAAGTGAAGCACATCTCGACGGCGTGCCCCCCAGCAGGAGTGCCGTGAAAGGTGAACATGGCGGTTACCAGTGCTGGTACGAGGCGCATGCGAAGGGCCGTCTCAAAAAGGATGGCACGGGCGTCAGGGAAATGTCCAAGACAAGCGCATAGGAACCGCCCTGCTACGCTGCAAGTCGGGCTCACCGTTGCGCGCGTAGTATGTTTGAGCACCAAAGCGGCGAGATCTACCACACTACCCCGACACCCTCTACGATTTCGTCAAAATTGATGTCTTGGTCCATAGACCCGGTGAGGAGAAGAAGAATATCGATGACTTTGGGGAACACCGTCTCTGGGGGCCAACAAAGATCACTGTACAGTATGCCCTTCCACCCCATGGCTAAGACCCGTCGTACGCCACGCGTTGAAAGAATAGTATAACGTGTAGTTCCGTGCCTGGCCAGAGTCGATATGCACGACGCGTGTATGAAACTGGCCTCTGTTTCGTTGGTGGTGCTCAAAACGGGCAGATTATGCCAGTAAGTATGGAAGAAGTCGAGCCAGGGCCATAGCCTTGCCCAAATATCTGAGGAAGCGTGGATTGGAATAACATCCCTGTGCGCAAGACCACCAAGCATCATCGACGCACGTAGGGCACACTCGATTCGCGGCATGGGGTCGAGGGCAGCGCATAGAACATCAAGTTCGTGAGCGTCAGGAATAGCAGCGGGATCCAAATTCAGAAATACGACCGGCAAGAGGTGAATGTTGAAAGAGTCCGGGAGGTCTTCAAGGAGAGACCCAAGCTCACGGAAGTCCTCCAAGGATCCTGCGGCAGCCGCTTCCGCGAGCGGCTTACCTTGTCGGTGAGCTAAAGTGCAGTGATTATCCGTTCGCTAGAGCTTACCCGAATCTCCCCGTTCATTCTTGAGATGTTTCGGCGCCGCAGACATTCGTGCATAGTGGTCGAGAACAAAGAGCTTGTTGACGTATCACTGATCATCGATCATCGATGGCATCAGTTCTTCTCCGCCAGCTTTTGCCGAGGACGTACAAATTCCTTGCAAATTCCGAAGGCGAATATAACTCATGTCTCCAGTGAACCTACGTGGGTGTGGGGGTATTCTCCTCCCACGATTATTCATTGCACTGCAAGAAATAAAACGGTGGAAGCGAACAATCGGCACAGTCTATCAGAAGACGGAGCATGGGGGAAGACGTGGACAGAGGACGCAGATCTAATACGCGGCAAAATGACCGGTGTAGTAGTGATAAGTGGCGTGCGGGCCACTGACATTTCAGATCCAGGCCGACCCTAGGGCCTACATGGAACTGCGCGAGGGCACACAAAGGACCAGCCTAACTCAAGCTCGTACACACTGCACAAAACGAGTACAGTAATGCATACAGCTGTCAGTGGGGATGAATGGCTTGAGCAGATTCGATCTCTCTCTCATCTGACGACGTTGTTGATCAAGGCGCTGGTCTTTCGAACCATTAAAAGGCTGACAGGGATATCTATTTGAAGCAAGCGTGTGCGTCATACTCCCTGATTTCAATTTCGCCTCCCTGACATTCTAGAATCCCCGAGCGCCGCTTGATCCCGCGCTGGCAGAGCAACACTTCCGCTACCCGGGCAAGTGTCCTGCGCGCTCTCGTGAGTCGGGCCGCGACAGCCGTATTTCTGACCCCGTGCTTTGTGATTCCAGACAGTTGGGCTTTGGTATTGACGGGGAGTATAATAACACCACTCAGAGCCCGTGACACATTACAACAAAGCGAGGTACGAGCTCAAATTCTGTTGTGGCGTCTGTTTATACTAGTAACACATTCGGCGAATGGTGCAGCACTACCTTATTTGGCCTGCTGACCGAACTTCAGGAGAATATTGGATTCCTACCCCATCAATAACGTATTAATAGGCTATTAAGATGGAGGTCTGGTTTGACCTTGGTGATCTCAAATGTCCCCCGGGGCGGTTTTTGGTCTTTCTGACGGCCCGGAAATATCAATCATTCGCCTTTGCACAGAATCACATCCCCACTATCTGGCTTCTCAGTGCCCATCCCTGCCAACGCCTGTGGTTGCATTTGACACCTGCCATGAATTTTAGGTGAACAAGGGTATCAGGAGGCTAGTCCAAATTCGTTCAAGTCTGCACGGCGCCAATAGAAAGCCAGACAAACCCGAAGTATTCCAATGCCACCTCAGGCCGTTGAGAGGAAATGTCGCTGTACGGTACCAGGTTTGGGCTTCTCCCAGAGATGCGGGTCGAGGGTCGCATGTTCAAGCTTCTTTGCATCCGTCGCACCTTTGTGCGGGTCTCGAAATCTTCCCCAGTTTCGACTCAAAGTTATTTTTTACACCATGTCCGATAAATATCCTGGACAATTTGACGGTTAAACTCGAAGGATGCAAGGGAAATAAACACAGACGGCGTGCTGGGCCATGTAAATCCTGCATGCTGATGTATCGCCGATTATGTCTCTGGTCTCCGCAAACGGGTTGCGGCGAGGGGTTTGATATAAGCGGATCACTCACCAGGTTTTGCACTTGCGAAGAATTTTGAGCTCGGGGCCTGATGATGTTGAGCCCAACATGATGAGGGATACTGGAGATTTTTGAGTTCCTAAAGAGTCCTCAAATCAATTTCATCCATGTTCATCGTGTAGAAGGGAAGTAGGATGTTTTTTGAGTGGAAGAAAAAAAAACCGGGACGGGGACTGACCATGGAAACCCGCGGACATTCCGATACCAGATTGCTCGGTTGCTGCTGCATCGAGGTAGCAGCTGCTCAATGAATCGCTCCATCGGATAGAATTGTACACCAATCATGCCAAAAAAAAAAAGCAAAATCGTGGATCATCAGCCTCTTCCAAAACAAAGCCTAACGAAGACGAAGATCGGAGACGGGTAAAATCAGAACCTGAGTGAATATGCATCGTACCCGTGGGGCACTCAATATCATGCATGTGGTTGTTCATCATGAGGGAGGATAAAGTGAACAAGAAAGAGGTTGGGATGGCAAATCGACAAAGAGATGTGGACTGACCCATGTTCTCTTTGAACCCGGGAACAGGTCTCATGGCCTTCCACGTCGGCGGCTCCAGAGAAAATGTATATTCCTGAGATAGGGACACTGCGTCCGATGTTGCTTCCAGTCCGGACAGGAGGTCTTTAAGCTTGCCAACGATGGTTTTTGGGCATAGGCAGCGGCTTCGTAGGTTCGGTGGACATGATACTTGGACCCAGAAGACATGAGTAGCAATGAATGATAGAATAACAAGACATACAGCGCGCCGAGGGCTGGTAGGCATGTGTGACCTGAACCGAAGCGCAGCCATTGAAATATTGAAGGCATTCATGGGGAGGACGGGACAAGGGTGCACTGGGACACAGATGTAATCGTGTCTATAAAGCGCCAGAAATCTTCGCTGCCGGAATGTCAGAGGAGTGACTTGGAATGGATTTAATCATGGGGGCAGTCGGTTTCGGCGCTGCACTGACATTTGACGCATAGCAACGTCAGGCTGCATCAGTTCAAATTTACGTCATATGTCGGGCTCACCCGAACTGCCGGTGTTGTCCTCCCATTTCCGGCGGGCATGTTCTCTAATCGGTAAATAATTTACCTGAAGAATACCAGCGTATAGCCTGCGTTGAGACCATTAAAATCACCGGACAAAATTCTGTGCGGCGTCTGCTGAATGTCAATGTTAAAGCGTCACAAACATCAACTTCGCCTGTCGGCGCCGGTTTTCAACATCAATCCAACGCCGTGCAGTGTTAGTTCGGACAGCTTCAGCGCCGGCTGCACGCCCTATCCACCCCAATACACATCAGTTTGACCGGTGATAAGCTTCGTGCATGGGCTGATCACGGATTCACCCTCCGATCTAAATATTAATATTGTATGTAGTTCGCGGGCAGGTGGGAGTCGGTAGTCGGGACCAAGTACCGGATTTATCCGTGCGAGCCGGAGTGGTGGGCGAGTTCCAGGAACCCAAGGCTCAACCAGAATTCTTGATGAGTCAATCCGTAAGGAAACAAGCGGGTCCTCGGCCGTTGCTGAGGCTCCAGGTAAGTGTGCATGCAGGTTTGAAACTTGAGTTTTGTGAACAGGAATAATAAAATCACAGAACTGATGCCCAAGAGGTGGGCGGACCGAAACCTGCGGATATCAACCTCCGAAATCTAAGTGGTGGCTGTACCCCCCACCCCCACCCACGCGAGCGGTTGGTCGGACCGACCGGCTGCGGACCGATCTCCGCACGGGTTCCACCACAAGTTCACCTCTGGCTCCGCCTCGAACAAAGGATCTGGTCAGATACAAGTTCAATTCAGCGAGAATACACAAGATAGCTAATATACAACATTAAAAACTGATTTACTTGCTGCCCGAACCACTCGCAACCGGTACCGCCGCGCCTGAAGAACCTCGGATTTGCCATGACGAGGAGAGAGAGGGTGTTGGAAGCTTTGGGACAGCAGGTGTGGGTACATGGAAACACAGCCCAGAGAGAGTACGCGAGCCTGCACGAAGAGAAGAAAGAGAAGCAATAGCGCGATGCCAGCCGACGCGTTGTTTGTACAGACCAAACACCGCAAGTTCGGTCCGATGTAATTTTCTGATCGTTCAATGGATTGGACAGAGAAAATTATGAAAAATTGCTAGATCGCTTCGGAAGGTATGAGAATGGGGTGGTCTTGTAATTCAGATTTGCGATAAACTAACATTTGCGTGGACAAAACAGAAGTCGAGAAAGACTGAGGTCCAAATCTAAAACGTGACAAAATGGACTTCCCATCATCGGCCGAACAGAGCTTGATATCCGGGTTTTTTCGGCCGCCCACCTCTTGCTGATGCCAGTGAAATACGCTCATTCCGTGAAAGAATGGGCTCCATTTAGGAGCAAGTGGGCACGAGGCTATTAGACTGTAACGGTTATTTCCAGTTGCCGCTGCCATGGCGCACTGTCGAAACTACGGCCATGAGCGCCGCAGTTGAAGCGCAGGTTGCCGCGTACGGTTCCGGCAGTATGCGCGATCTATCCAGGAACCGATAGAGATCGAAAAGCTCAGGCCAAACCTTCCCAGAGCGCAGTTTAAAGGCTTGGGACATGCTTAATTTCATAAAGAGAGAAAAGAAGAGAAGAAAAGAGCAACACCGATGAAGCTCCAAAGGCTAAGGCAGGTGTTAGACCGCAAGGTCCGCAACGAAGTAGTCCGAGTCATGAAGGATGGAAGAATGAAGGCCTGAGGCTGTCATTGGGCTGGGTTGGAGGAAGCTGTTCGCGAGGCGGGCGGGAACACAAACAAAAGGACTGGAAGTCGTGTGGACCAGGATCTGGATTTGGGCAAGAGCAAAAAGATTGTAGCACCGCTACATCAGTACACAGCCCTACACAGCCATCGGGCCGACTTCGAAAGCTGACACATCGCGCTGATGCCATCATGTCGACGCTCCTTCCGCTTCTCCACCATGTCGACCGCCTCCCCCTCGCGAAATAGTCATCCGTTCGCCCATACAACCAGCAGACTCGAAATTATACCCAATGGTATCGATGTCGAGGAGGAGTCGAGGTTATACGATGACCTTGTTTTCGTATGCCTCTTTCGTAATTGTTTCCCTATTTCTGTATTCAATTTTCGGTGTGGCGCGCAGGATGAGTCCCCGACCGAACCGCGGCCGAAGCGGTCATACTCCCCAATTCCCCCACCGAGTCTTTTTAGCAACGATATTTGGCTTGGGGACAATTGTGGAGAGAGCGCGGCTTTTGCGAGGGAAGTGAAGATAAGCGGATGGACAAGTGTGGGGGATGCCTTGGAGGGTGCATATGTTGGTGAGTTTTGTCTTTGAAACTATTCTGTCTTCGTTGATGATATGCTATGCTCTCAGTGTACGACTGCGTCATGAAGACTAAAGAGGGTACCGACATTCACGCGCACAAGCGATACAGTGATTTTGTTGCCCTGGAACTGCAGCTCTTACGGACCCTTCCGGTGCGCGTTCCAAGTCATCAGATTGTAGCCGTCTCTGATCCGCTATTCGATTTTATACATTATCCTCTAACTTGCGCTTTCTCAATCCTCCCACCCAACTATATGTATTCCCACCTCTCAGCGGGCCCAACGGGCCTTCGTCCCAGAGCTCCCTCCCAAAGCGCCACTCTCACGGTACCGTGCAGCCTTTCTCGCCCGTCGACGCCGGGCGCTCGAACACTGGCTCTCCGTCGTCCTGCTGCATCCAGACGTTGGCGGGTGCGAGGCGGTCCGTCGGTGGGTCATGAACTAAACTCGACATCCTCCCTACGCCTGGGGCCGGACCTACCGAGCTCTAATTTTATCCCTCCGTGTACGATGGCCGTATGGACGTGGACAAAATTATGCTACTGATCATATGCTTATTGTTCTACTATAGACGCTCGCTCTCTCGCTATTGAGTCAAAACTGTATCGATATTACTCTGGATGTAACTTATTATATTGTGCTACCGTGGACTCAAGTGCCCATTGTGGACTAAGAATCGCAGATTCGACGCGTCGAGGGAAGCATGTGGACTCCAGATAGGCTGCACCGACTAATGGTATCTGGGTATTCCCTCGCTTTCATAGATTCCAAAGTCTGATCCCACAATTCCAGGTTTTGGTCATGATTCTGACCGAACGTATTCGTGGCGGGTTTTGCAACCGTAGAATGCAATTTTAAATTTGTCGACCCTTCGGTGTGTCTGAACCTGAGCTGAGAACATTGTTCGGACTCAACTTCATTTTCATTAACCTTCAAGTGACTCGCTTTGAACGCCTTCTCAGTTATCCTCTTATAATTACGTTCGCATCTGTTTCGACTGTCCTCTACTTGGTCTGCTGGATTCTCCTAATTCTCTGGGATCGCGGATTCGACAGGTACACTGTGGACAACATCCACCTCGAACGCTGTCGACGATTCAATTCGGATCCTCTCACGTACGACTTGGGCCGTTGATTGGCAAGATTAGTGCCAATGAGATCCCGAGGCCTGAACGTATGAATTTGGTATGTTTTGTGCACACCATTCCATCCGCCGGAGTTTTTGAATTTCGCCCATGACAGCATTACTGCCGCGCTCATTGTAACTAAGGATGTACGTTCATTTTCGGTGCTTGCAGAGTGCGTCGTGGCACGAAATTTGACAGCCTTCACGCATCCGGGCTCCGCACGGATCCCATTTCGCTCAAGGCTGATACTTCCAAGATTCCAATTTGGATCACTTTCAACCGAATAAAGTTTACTTTTCTTTGACACTGCTCCGAAGCCAGCCAGGTCTGGCTACATGCCGTCCTACCATCCCTCGTCTAATTCAACTGATTTCTCTCAGCGCTAGCGCCACAACCACACGAATTGATCAGTACCCACGATCTTACCGTAACGCAGTCAGAACACGCGCAGTCCACAAGCGCCTTCGAAGACCCCTCGTAGTACGTTCTTTTGAGTCATTCATACCCATATCCCATGATGACGGTCATTTTCATATTCAGATTCGGCTGCTTCGCTCATCGGTATGCCCTCATTGTGTATATGCCCCGACGAATGTCCCTACAGGCTCAGGCTCGGTAGCCCTGGCCTGGAGTGGGGTCTAATCTCCCGCGCATATGGCATGAAACGTTGGTTGATGCGGGCAAGTGGCGCGGCCCTTTGCGTATAAAGGCGAGCACTTTATGAATCGATTCATTCCAGTGCCCACTAAACGTGCCTCAGTCGCCACCCCAGCGTTAAATCATCCACCCCGCTGTCCACCTCATCGCGCTGCACATCGTAACCCCTCTTCAGTGCGTGGTACCAACAACCGACATATGTCCTAGTTCCGAGAATGTTATGCGAATGCCGGCGAATATTGTATTCAAAACGGAATTCTGTGAGAGCGAGGCTAAGGTGCAACATGCGTCGTATACGGAAATCAAGCACCAAGCGCTTGCAATTACATCCCATCTCCGTGCACGAATTTCATTGCCCTAGAGGTTGGTCCATTCTGGAGTTCATGACGCCCTACGGTATCTCCGTCAATCACATGCATGCATCCATAGGTTTCCCCAGTGATTATTAGTTGCTTACCTGTCTGCTGCGGTCTAGCCGCGGCCAGAAGATGGATGTGGCGCAGGCGGAGGATTTGAAGGAGGAGGTGGCGCGGGTCTGGGCGTTGGCATCGTTCAGGGGGTGAAAATTCACAGGCACATATACGATATGTTGGCGTTGGTCTTTGAGTTGTTGATAAACTGGGTGGAAGTGCGTGGACTTCATTGGTGAGACGCCCATACATCCAGATTACACATGGCGTTCGCCGACTCACAGATTTAGTGCGTGATCCACGACTCCGAAATGCTTTGTCCGTGCGCGCTTTGACCGCAATTGAAGGAGCCGTAATGACCACGCCAGGTCACTGGATGGGGTTCATTTTCCACAGAATTCAAGCCGGACTCAGGACTCAGTGCCACGAAATTGCTCGTGAATCGTGTAGAGAAGGAATTCGACTCTTGAGGGGCGCACGGACCAAGAGGCGCCCAGAAGTGCGGCATCACCGCCGGAAGAACGTGACCAGACGGTTCATTTGTTTTCGGGAAGTAAACGGTAGATTCCAGAGACCAGAGAAAACCGTACTATGAGCGGACAGACACCGCTGAGCAGCTTGATGGATGGTGGCATGGGTGGCTTATTATTGGGTTTGCTTCTGTAAAATCGTCTCATTCCAGTCTTGTGGGTTATTAAACGCGCCAATATCTGTGCGCCGGTGTCTGTCTAGGGATCCGAGTCACAGCCCAATTCATTTTGTGACGCCATCGTCCACAAAGCGTTATCATAAGTCTGTAAATACTTCTGGTATCCGATATTCTCCCATTTTATCCCATCTCCACTTCAGATGCTCGTCAGCCGCTCGCACATCCAATCAATATTCATGCCCACAATCCTGAGAGAGTTTGAGATATAGAATCGGCGGCATCAAATGGCGGCGGCACAGTCGGCAGCGGCGGCAGGACTCATGCACGTGCAACTTGAAGTTGACAGCACGTTTGGCAGACGCGCCTCCTTCTCTCCTCCCTCCACCACCTCCCCGCGATCCCGCCGCCCGCGATACCTCGCCATGTCCCAACCCTCTCTCGCTGCCGACAACAACTTGTGCCCTTGGTGTTTTGCGACGTTGAGAATACAATGGTGTAACAAAGGGCCGAACAAGGAAAAGGCCTACCTCGTCGTACGTCCCTTTTCCGTCCTTTTCCCCCTTCTTTCCATGCTCGCCTAGGCTAATCTCTCCCTAAGTGTGAGGACATTGATCTTCACGCCCAACGAAAGCCATATTGGCATTGGTGGGGAGTCGTGGCGAGCCGACAAGCACGGGCATCTCTGTCTTCGTCTCCTTCCCCCATTCTCGCCAACCCCCCCTCCTTCTCCTTCGAGTCGCGCAGTGCTCTCACCACCTCCACTCCGTCAACCTCCTCTGCCGTCAGCACGACCAACACCCAGACGTCCTCAGTGCGGTGCCGCTACGTCGGCGGCTGTCAATCGACGCGCGTCGCTCCAGCGTGCAAATCCCTACTGTGCAAAAAGCATTGTATAATCCTGAACAATGGCTTGTGCCCCGTCAAGACTCACGACCCTGCGACAATGTCCCAGCGCCAGCGCCGTGAGGCGAACGTGCCGCCGCCTGCACGCCGCCGCCAACTGCCGTCACCGCCGGCCGCCTCCCGCGCAGAATCGTCTGTCGGCGGCTTCTCGCCCTCCTTCCTCAGTGCGCTCGACGGCATCGCCCAACAACAGAACTTTGGCTGGGACTACGGGCCTGTACTGCAGCAGGCGCGCATCGACTCGCCCGGCATCTACCTCGACCAAGAATTGCGTATGGGGATGCCGCCCTCTCCCTCCCTCAGTCCTCAAGATGCGGCTGACCACGAGGATGAGGAGCTGCAGCTCGCTCTGACGCTGTCGCTGGCGCCGCAGTCCTCGTCATCTGCCGCAACCTCGTCATCGTCGGCTTCCACCTCGTCGTCGCCGGCCAGTGCTTCGCCAACGATGCCGCCTCCTTCGCAGCCGCGGGTCCCGGCGTCGAGTGTCGCCCACAGAACCCCCTCCCCAAGCCTCCGCGCATCACTACTCAACTAATCCCCGCCTGGATGTCACAAGCGACGGGGACACGGCCGGCCAACGATACCTTCGCAGTTCGTCAACCTTCCGCTCGCCGCGCCCCAGTGGACCTCACCACTGTCCAACACTTCACTTTGGTATATTGGGATGCGGTACGTCGACTTTTATCAAGTTTATATGTATTCTGATCTATCTTCCGTAGGACGGCAAGTCGCCGCTCATTCTCGGCGTCACCGAGTGCCCGTCATGGCCAGAATTCAGGCTGTCTGAGTCGACGCGAACGCTGGATCTTTTGGGCAGCAACTTTACTGCTGTCGAATTCTACAACATTCGCTTCTGCCTGTGGACGCGTGTCGACCTCGCCTACACCCATATTCTCACCTCGGACACCTACCTCCTACTCCGCCGCATCGGTGTCTCGGGCCTTGACGAGGACCGCCTCATCGACCACTTCGTAAACCTCCCCGGACCGCAGCACATTCGGTACAACGTCGCAGCGGAGCGGGCGGCCGTGCGCACGAAGATCAAGGCTCGCCAGACGCGGGCGGCTGACAACGACGATGATGTAGAGGTCGTCAAGGTCGGAGGCATCAAGATCGAGCCGGTCGACCAGCCGCGGCGGGCTCCCATCGCCGACGTCGTCGAGGTCGTAGACCGTCCCCCACCCCGCATGGATCGACCCCTGCTCCGCATTGTCACCGGTGGCGCCGGCGCCGCGTCAAACCCCATCTGTCTGGACGATGACGCTACCTCTTCATCTACCGCTTCCCCATCCTCTTCCCTCTTCTCCGCATTCCCGAGTCTATCGCCCTCGACGACCCCGCCTGCATCCCCGTTTCTGTGGGATAATCCGCAGTCATCGTCGACAACCTCTACCACGTCGGCGATGTCGAGCAGATGGCCTGCCGGGATATACGCCGTCGATATGGCGCAAGGTTTCCTGCGCATGGAGGCCGCCGACATGCAGCACATCCCGCTGGCCGACCGCTTCCAGCGGGTTTTCCAAACGAGCGCCCCTTTCGTACAGCGCACATATACGGACGCGCGGCTGCGGTGGACCCGGGGTTCGGAGAGCTTGAGGACGGCAGCGTTGGACGCGGGACGCACAAAGGCAGGTCTGTGGAGTGCGTATGCGGCGCAGGTCCCACTGAAGAAATAATACATACTATTAGATATTCTATTGTCGTTATATTCTATTGTCGTTATTGATTTGTAGTACGTTCCTTATAGTTCCTTATAGTGCTTGTAGTACGTTTCAAAGAATACATTTATATTGTACTTGACTGCTATACATTGTGTGTACGAGGAGGAGCCCGTCTTGGCTCGTGTCCGTCATGGGCCAACTTTGCGACAACAATCTCGTTGCGCAAGCGAATCATCTCGTCGAGGAAGAAATTGTACTTGACGGGGAGCATTTCCCGGCACATCGAGTGGTATCCTCCGAGCCAGACGTTCGTCTGCTCCGCGACCGAAGTATTGAAGAACCATTTACCGTCTTCCCCAAGGAGTTCTGGGTAGTCAGCGGGGTTACAATGGTCTTGGCAGAACTGGTGCGTGATAGCGTGCTTGTGAAGGAAGTGCCAGACGTCGACGCACATCCCCATGTCCGCGAACCAGGCCCATTCTTCTGGGTGCGCATCCACTTGCTGTTTAGCGTCGCAGTTTGTGTCGTAGACCAGATGCTCTGGCTTGTGGGCTGCTGGAACAGAAAACGCTGCTTGGACAAAGAGCTAACGAAAATCAGATGCGGCGTGGGGAAGAACTGAGGAATGGGAACGCACTAGAACGTTGGACACGGCTTCTGCGCCGTACATTGTCGCCCTTGCATGGATCACACCGCATGGCCGGATGAGTGTCTGCTCGTTATGCGTCCGCTGACGGCCCAATTTAATCTTGAACTTACGATTCCCACCCTCGGCTTTCTTCGCCTCGCAATCGTCGGGGGTATCAACTGTACCAATTGATCCCGGGTGTTTCTCTGTGCGCATTCGCACTTCCCCGGTCCCATCGTCGATCTCGAACGTCTCGACGTCGTCCTCCATGTCCTCCTCTGTGTTCGCCTCTGCATCTGTGCTCGACTCTGGAACAGTGGCGTCGTTCTTTGGGTGTGTTAGGCGGTGCTTCTGGAGTCGTTCCGTTAGCGTGAAAGCTGCTTTCCCGCGTTCTGTGTGGAGTCGCTCCATTTCGGAATGAGCTGGCAGAGTGCAGGTCTTCGTGCCAGGCGCGATAAGGTTGTCGCATCCGTCGACTGCGCAAACCCCGTGGAGCCCGAAATGTTCCGCGCAGAAACGGTGCCGGTTGTTGTCAAGAGGGTCGGTGCAGCGGAAGGACCCACAACATGGAATCCCCATGTTGATGCCGTCGCTAACGATAACTTGACATTTCCCTGCAAAAGAAAAAGTGGATGAGTTAAAGATCATAACGATCATGATCTTGGGGCAAGACATACGCATTGTCCCATCGGGATCCTCCCATGTGCGCATGCACTTCTTGCAAAAGTGGCTCGCCTCGTCTTGACCATGCTGAATCACGTAGAGATTCTGTTCTACCATCGCTGCCTTGAAGCGGTCTTTTTGATCACCTGTATGGGGTACGCGGAGACAGGTGTTATTGCGCTCGTGGAGATCGAGAAGAGTGAGAATGATGAAGGCGTCCCAGACGTGGTCAGTCGTGAGAAGCGTGCCGAATTGCCATCCGCCGGCGCCGATAGTGCTGTTCTGTTTCTCGGATAGTGCCATGTCGTACGTCCGAGCGCAGTTTGTTGCAGAAACCCTATGTCATTTATGGTGAGGTGGGGGAAGAATCATGGTGCGTGAACCTACCACGCAAGCAGCATCATAGTTGTCCACATGGCAGCAAGCTTGCGCTCAACGTATTGGTGGTCTCCGACCTTGATGTATGTTGTATTGCCGCCGTAGTACATACGCGTATTAGCTTGAACGGAAAACGTGTGATGGTAGTTCGTGTTGCACGCTTGGCAGCTGAGATGGACCTCCCAAGCAGGTCGCACGCCCTTATCGAGAGTGTAAACAACGACCTGGCGAGGCTCCGCCTTCTTGAGGGGAATTTTGGAGACGCAGTCGGGGTTGGTGCAGCATGCATTGGGAGGATAAAGAGTCAAGGAACCTGGAGAACGAGTGTCAGTACAACAAGCGGCAAGTGAATACCGTGATATTAACAAAGGCCGCGCGCCCATCCATGATCCATAAAGGCCTTCTCGTCCTCCTGATCCACCTCGGATGCCGTGGGATAGATCCAGGCGTCGTCCTTCAACACGCTCCAGCAGGTATCTATGTTGCCAAGGGGGATGTTGGTCGCATCCGAGAGAAAAGACGCAACCGACGGGGGCAATATCTCCGGTGCACAATCTACAGAGACATCGACTGGTTGGCAGAGGAGGATGTCGTTTTTGAGGTGAGAAGAGAGCCGGAGGAACTGGAGGACTTGGGGGAGTGATAGCTTGCTGAGTATAGGATGCGTCTGGAGCGCCGCGAAGACAGGCATGAAGTTAGGAGCGTGGTAAACGTGACTATTACAAAGTCCGATCACTACCGGAAAGTTCCGCCGCCTCTGCCGCCGCCTCTGCCGCCGCCGATTGATGCCGCCGATTCCAATTCCCAAATGCTCTCACAATCCTGTAGTCCTGTCGCATTGAATATGTTTACCGCACTCTGAAGCCGATCCGCATTCTGGGTTGCCGTTCGTTCCCCTATTCTGCTGAACCTCGGTTGGGTTCTTTCATGTATTGCCTTTTTTCCCTCTTCTTCAGACGCAGTGACACCGCGGCCATCTGTGTTCCTGTATCTGACACGGTCATGCGGATAATACAGAGTGCCGGAATATGGGTTTGGCGCCGGTGGCGGGTTATTAGGCCTTGGTGGTGGACCGTGGAATGGGCGGGGAACAGTGCGAAGGTATTGCGTCACGCTCCGCACCGGGACGCTTTTGGTCTGCGAAGCAGCGGCGCTCCTTGGAGGTAGTGGTGTACTGGTACACATAGGAGAGGGATGCTTGGAGGCGGTCGACCCTTCTGTGGTGTGAGAGTTTCTGAATATTCTGCAAGGTGGGCTCTCATTTATATCGTCCCGCCGCTTTGACGTTTTAACGCTTTGACCTCTTGATTGATGCTTTGAATGTTTATTTCCGGTCATGCAGTATTCTGCTTTGACCAGCGACAGACCGAAAGCTATGGCCTATGCCGCGCGCTTTGTTACGGTTTCAATTTATTCACAGAGTCACCAATCTGTGAATTTTTGTCGAATCAGTTCGGAAAGGCATCCGCAGAACGATCAAGTCTAGCACATTACAAGCGAGAAATCAAATAACAGAGAGTGTCGATTTGAACCGCAAATTATACCCCGGAGGTGGACTTGAAACAACCACCGTTCGACATCATGCTATACAAGCGAGACGATTATAGACCTCCTGAATCGTGGGCCGCCCGGTAGGTGAGTGCGACCAACACTCCTGTACAATTTCCCACAAATCGTCGGGGATGCTGGATGGCCGCGACGGGCGCAGATTAGTCACCACATTCAGTGCGATACTGCATTCATTCCTTGCACTTCCCCACGGAGGTTCGCCGCTGAATACCTATAATAAAGCTTCATCAGGAGATATAAATTGAAGCGTGTTGGCGTACTTCGAGCATGAGCATGCCGAAAGAATATACATCACTTTGAATTGTCGCCTTGGCTGTGGGGAGTCCATACGCACTGGGAACGAGTCGTTCCGGGGCCATCCAGCGGAACGTCCCGCCGCCACTGGACGAAGCCGCGGAAAGCACTGTCGCGGCCAATGTTGAAATTGACCTTGGCGTCACGGACAATCTACCAGTGCTGATTGCCTCTGCACATTGTCGGCGAAGAATTGCGACGGCAAAGGGGTCCTCCACGGCATGCGACGCTTCTGTCACGGTTGTCTCTTGGATGAATGATAATCCTAAATCGGCGATCATCGCCGTGCCGTTGTCGCCAATGAGAATATTTGACTGTATTACTTCAGGTCAGATGAGCTTGACCTGCTGGTTCAAGACACGTACGCCTTTCAGATCTCCGTGGACTATCCCGTATTGAAACAAGAAGTGTAATCCATCTGCGACCTGCTCCATCTAATAGCTGTTTGGTCATCGAGCGCAGCTTTAAAGCACCAAGTACGTACGAGCTCTTTCAAATGCACTCCCTCGACAGCCGCGATATATTTCATGATATGGCCGTGGGTATGCCACGGCGTAATTATGTAAATCTTGAGCTGTTCGTCCACGATACTCGTGAACCGCAGGATGTTAGGGTGCCGTACGAGGTGTAGAATCAGAGCCTCTCTGATGAAACGCTAAAGATACATTCAAAAATGCAGATAGTCACATTGTGAACGACAATGACCTTTTTAACCTGGTTAATGGTGCGGTAGTATAATCGGAAGCTCTTGACAGCTACTTCCGCAGCTCCTAAGAATCCCCGATAGATGGTAGCTGAAGCGCCGGCGTCAACTGGGGTGTCCGTGCCAAATTCCAGTTTCTCAGAGCAAAAGAATGAGCGGGGCAATAGGGTCGCTTTCTGGCAGAGGGTGATGAGGAACGAGTAGTCCTCGCGAAACAAGGTGTCCTCTGAGTTATCACGCAAGAGCTTGTGCATATCATGAGAAGCACACAGTTACGACAGCTCAAGACTCACCGTAATCAAAGTGTGAATCGCATCTATACATATTTGCGCCTGTCTCTGGAAGTTCTCTGGCGACTTGCGTCTTCGGTTCAATTTCTTTGCAAAACCCTTCGCGAAGAGGAAGACTCCGTATCTCCATTCCCTGATCCTGGAGAAAAATCCAAATGATATCCGGTTGACTCACGAGCCAAGGACTCACTGTGCCTCGCTCATCTTGTATTTTCCTTTCTTCAATGGATAAAGCAACTGGGACAAACGCAAGCGAACGAGTTCGTGATGTTCGATCCAGGAGATGGAATCCATCCGGCCAAACTCGGTATAGGCCGCCGATGCGTCGCCAAGTGCCGAATAAATGTTTCTAGAGTGATTCAATTATGCGGCTTACCGTCAGTCATCAAAAATACAGTGAAACCACTCACCGGTCATCCGGTCGTCCAGAATATCCACCCGCCACGGTGGTCGCAGACGAGAAAAGCAACCTACAGCGTTTGAGGACCCTTTCCGAAATCTCCTGGGAGCCATTCAGCCAATGTCATCCGACCCTTCATGGAGCACTAACAATACCGAAGGGAAATAACGCATGGATGCGCTCCATTTCTCGAAGTTGAGCCAGCGCCAAGGAACTTGCTACCCGCCCGTTATTATTCATGAGCGATGTGCTGCGATAAGGAGTGAGGTCGGCGATGAGGCGGGCTCAGTAGTGTGGCATCCATTCTTCGGGCCGAGATTGCTGGAATAAAGCCCGTGGGTCAGGTGCACACTGGCGCACGCCAAATAACCTACTCCACTGAAGCTGCACACAGAAGAAACACAGCTTTACTCATTCGAATCCGTGGGTGGGGATGAAATTCATACGACAGCCATGTCATTCTAAGGCGGAAATAAATGCATTTGTTCAATTCCAGCAGACGACAAAGGCGGCTGAGAAATCCAAGACAAGGAAATTCGCATCATGCACTGGCATGGGTCAATGAGAAGAACCAACACGAGTGCGGTTGATAGTTACGGCCGCGATCAGGTTCGGAGTCATGGCGGTGAAAAGCTGTGGCGGGCCAAGTCTTAATGGCTGGTTCGTGAAGTTGGGATTTGGATTTCCAGCCCAAGCACTAGATGTCCAGGTTAAATGCGAGGAAGCAGACTGAGGCCATACATTTGGAATAATCATGATATTGGCAAGAGCAAAGTAGAGAATTTCCGGGAACTTTACCTACGGGATAGAGAGAGAAAGGGATCTTGTGAGCGCCCGAGAAGGAAACACAGGAGGGGTAAATCCACCGCCTCAAACAACCGATTGCCTAAATCCAGCATTTTCGGACGCCTGACAGGATCCCACACGGACGTTCATAGTCCGACTCCAGACGACAAGGAAGAAAAGATTATCCGTTTCTTCTGTCTCATCTCCAGCGAAGTATAATAGACGAGAATTGACGGTGGGGGCGCAAAAAGAGCATATCCGAAACAACCTGCGCGCTGCAGCCGTCGCAGTGCCGGTGGTACAATGAGGCACACAGCGAAACAGGCTGGAAACATATGCCCGGCCCAGTGCGCGCTCTCTTGCACGAAGACTAGAAAGCGAGGTGAAAGACGGAGAGATCTGAAAAAAAAAGAGAAACAGGAGATGCAAGAACGCGTTAAAAAAAACGCACCCCAAGCTCCTACCACCGCCCTAGCCCGCATTCCACCCACCCGTAACAATCGCGTACTCAGATCCGTTATGCTTAGCGGCGTCGAGCACAACATCAGCACCGTCAACAAGGAAAGGAGGGAAAAGAGTTGCATGAAACGGAAGGCGCGCGGAAGCGGAAGCATGGGACGAGAGTACTCACTGAAAACGGCACCGGCACTCGTTGGCACCCATCGCCGGACCTGCACCTCCACGCGCCGCTGTCGTTTACAAAGGCAAGCCATCACGGTTCGATAACACAGCCCACGAGAGGACCGTATGCGAGCAGTCGATCGAGTGAATCGAGAGAAAGAGAAACGCCGCCGGAGTGGCGTTGTGTGGAGCGGGGACCTGCGGGGAAAGGGACCGATGAAGGATCGCTGGATATTTAAGATGAAGGAGCCGACCTAGAAAAGGACGATTAACGAAAGGATTTGCGGTAGAGGGTGGAAGGGAGGCGCCATAAAATGCGAAAATGGACTGAAGACCGCAGACCGTGAGCGGAAGAAAGATTAGAAGGAACGAATACGAATCGCGCAGTGAATGCATGACTAGGACTGGTAGTTGACCCGAGGACTGGAGGGTGGGGTGAGATGTTTAGTTAGGCTTGAAAAAAAGGACTAGGACTACCTATTCACAAATCTCGCTGTACATGCACTCCGAGACTCCAGCGGAAATCATCCCAAACGGACGGCCCACGCCAGGTGGCGATCCAGGACTAACCAGAGAGATGTTTTGGCTCCTATGGTCGACTAGGGACGTCGCCGCTCAAAGCCAAGCAATGAGTTTAGGGAATTAGAGAATTCGCTGGTGGTGGCAGCAGGAAGGAGGTGTGTTTGGCTGTGACGTCCAAATCAAACACGATTACCTGTTAGCTCCGAATTAATTCCGAACATCCGAACATCCGAACATCCATCCAGCATCTTGTCCAACATCCATCTCAAATTTTCTAAAGTTCGCCGGTCAAATCTATGTGGATCCAGAATGCTATTGATCCTGGATCGTCAAGTTCCTTGGACCGACTTACACCATCGAGCCGGCAGAAGTTGAACAGAACAACGCTACCTATCAATTTTCATTGAACTTGCGGCTTGTTGAGCTCAGTGCATGCTCTATAAATACTCAAAACGAATGAGGCTGAAACCGAAAATTGCACATCTGAATAATTCGCGATATAATACCTGAGAAAAAAACTACTAGTGAACCAAGTAAGGAACTCGTGCATATAGTGATCTGCGTAAGGATTTACGAAATAAGTATTGAAAGCATCGAGTGAGTCCGAAAAATGGAAATCCACGGGGAGGGGATTGGCCCCATACACACCAATGAGACGCGAAGCACGTGCAATGGTATCGACATTGATAACTGTCAGCGTTGGTACACCACGTTGGCGCTCCAGCGCTGCAGCTCGACAACCCACATGCCCGTTTCGGGGCCCAGTGCATCACCAACAGGAAGCAGCTAGTTGGTGAGAGCACACTCATAGAACTGGTCCCGAAAGGCGAACGAAAAGAATAGGTGGACCCGGCCGATTACGAGACCGCGCATGATGGGGGATGCGACGTCGACAAGACGAGCGTACTATCCTTCGAGTTGGTCCCGAGTTGGTCCCTTCGTGGAGCCCGCTCTGTTGATATCCGAGGAGCAGAAGAAGGAGTACAGGTATGAAGTCGACGTTATGTAGAGATCGCCGAGTGTCAAAGTTAATTCCAATTTATTCAAACCAAAATCTCATAAAACACATCCTGAAAGCTTTTGATAAACCTCTCCACAAACTCACTCTCGAGGCTGGTTTCGCCCCAGGTAAACGCAATATTCAACGTTCCGCTCGGGTCGCCCACGACGTTGATAGATAGTCCAGCACCCGCGACAACGTCGGCTTGGCCAAAGAAGATATCCTCAATGCGCCAGTTACCCTCCTCCAGCGCGGTAAATCGCCCGAGATTGGAGATTTGGATGCCGATCATGCGTTTCTTCCCAAGCTCGCGCGCCATGAACTTCTTGAAGTCACCCACGAGCCTGAGCAGCCCCAAGATGTAGCGGGCGTCGGTCTTCTCTGCCCGGAGTTCAGCGGCGAAGCGCCGCGCACGGTCCCAGGAGAACGTGGTGTCGACGGGCGCGGTGACGAAGAAGTCGGAGGCATAGTGACAGATTACCTCCGTGTCTCTCACGCCGATAACGCCACGCAGCGAAATCGCGACGTTCGTAGAGAGATATTTGTACTTGGTATCGACCAGGATGCGCGAGAGGGCACACACCTGGAGGACCCACAGTACTGAAGTGATAGTGGCGTTATGGGCATGGCAGAGTGTGGATAGTTTCTGCATATCCGAAGCCGGGGGAGTGAGAAGGCGGGCGTTGACTCGGAGATTGGGAACCATAGCAGGTACATCGTTGGCTGTCCATGCACTGCCTCGCGCTGTCCATGATGAGGGAAGGAGATGGGTCCCCACCGCAGAAAGGAGCCTGCGAAATGAAGGTCCGATATCGGTAACAGAGTCGATGGAAGGTGGGACCGGTAGGTCTGGGACAGATACAGATGGAGAAGAATCTTGGGAACGCGGATCTCGGAGTGCCTTGAGGAGGCCGTGGTGGAAGGTTGCCGCGCTGAGCCCGTCGGCTATCGCATGGTGGAAGACAGCGAGAACGGTCCACCCGCCGAGAACCTGCACACGCCAGAGGGGTACATCGCTCTGAGTGTCAACAAAATTTGTGGAGAGTTGTTTTTCTAGCGTGTCCTTGAGATCGCCCTCGAGAGAGAACTCGACGATGCGGGATAGATCGACACTCGGGAGGCGAACGAAGACAACATTGGAACTGGCCTCATTGCCTTCCAACCGGACGCTCAGCAGCGCGTGCGTCTCAATCAGCGTACGGAGGGCAGGAAATAAGCTCTCCTGCGTGAGAGTCGCTCCATTCTCCGCAGTGTACTTTGCAGACAGCACAACGTTCGTACCGTGGCCCAGAAAGTGGCGAGTGACCTGAAATCTCTCTAAGAGACCTGCTCGTGAATTAGAACTATTCTTGAGGAAGGTTATGTAGGAACTAACCAAGCCGGCGTAGTCGCGTGTACGAGGGCATGTGGCAAGAGGTATCAGATCTCTGATCTGGACCGCCATCAACAACACGTGCTGCGATTGATCTCAGTCTCAACGTGTCCTGACCATGTTCAATTGTCTATATGGCAATGAATATATGTATTTTAGTGTTCAGAAATTGGTTGGAATGTCCTGCGAACCACTGGTTCAGCCTCAGGTATTGCATCTCAAAACACCCGGATTTATGTAAATTTGGAAGGGGAGGATTCACAGAAACTGTCAGATACAAAAACTTGGACTATATTTCAGGGATACGTGAATAGTCATATAGTCCATTTGAACTCATAGATAACTTGTATGCCAGCCAGAATATGTTCAGGACGCGTCGAAAGGCCTGAGATCAATGTCCAAATATTTGGTAGGAAGGTCCTCACTGTTGTTGATGGCGGTCCAGATCCAGAGATCCCAACTGCTCATGCTGAAAACTGCTTGCAAACTAGCGTCCAGGCCGCAGGTGCCGTGCCGAACTGTTGAATCAGATTGCATCATTGAGCGGCATTGTTGCCAGTCAGGCAAATTAACCGTTCTTTAACGATTACCTCGGCGATTCTTTGTATCTCTTTGCGTCCATCTCCATCCAGTACTTCCCCTTCCTTCTAGCTCTCTCGACATCCTCTTTCCTCGACTTAAAATGACTTCTGCGTGGCTTGATTTCACACCTCAACATGCCATGTGGCTGAACAGCTGACCGGCGCGCAGTTTCTTCCTGACGGAATGTGCTTGATCGCAGTTGCTGCTGCCTACGGCGCAGCCCAATTTGACTTTTATCAGGCCGCGAGGCCACGTAGCGCACGGAAGACCCGCGATACATAAGAGGCGGCCCATATCCACTCGTTTGGACTGGCAATGGTTCCCAATCTTTCTCAACCCAAAATTTGCTGGAATCCCAACATTCCTCTGGGAACATCCTCAACGTCTCTGTTTGCTACTGGCTATTTCAGTCGAAACGGCTCATTGGCTCTCGCTGGTATATCCTCATCCACTGGTCTAAAAATCTTGACCTCGCTGACTGCGTTGACCATCAATATTGCTTTCCCCCAGACATATTTCTGACTGCTTCACCGCCCCTTTGCATGGATACTTCGGTGGCGACCGCTCATCAGGTTTAGTTTCAGTGCTTCATTCCTCCGCTATCTTGTTGCTTCAAGCGAAATGCCGCAGTCTACCAGTGGTTATCAATCGCAATTCTGTTCTTTAATTCAGGGGTCATTGGTCAAAAAAGGTCAGGTTTATTCTTTCGTGCAATGGACAGTTGTGAGCTCCTACCAATTCACTGGCAGCCTCTTTCTCGTGTATGATCTTGCTGGCTTGGAATTTTGGCATCGTCTTGGTTCCGAATTTCTAGGCTATACGGGGTAAAGATGGCAAATCCTGTGAGATTCTCTTCCTTGCCTTCATTCTCTTTCGTTGCCCCACTGTATCTTCCTACCGTGTACTCTGTAATTTTAATCAAATATTCGCTGTCTTCGACGATTACAATTAGGGTGTTTCAGACTTCTACTTTTTCATCCTAACTTGGGTCCCAACTTCGTCTCCAACTTGAGACTCAACTTGACATGTTTTTGTCCCGGGATGCAGAACGGCCACCACAAATAGGTTCGGTGAAGTTGGGGTCGAAGTTAGATGGTCCGGTGCCCGACCTGACATCCAACCTCGCTCCTGAACTCTTGCCTGAACTATCTCAAGTTCCAACTTCGAGCGGCCCAAGTCGAGACCCAAGTTGGGCCTCAAATCGGGATGTCTGAAACATCCTATTCATCGTGGGTACTGATAGCAGTGTCGTCAAAAAGGCCAAACCTTCTTTATTTGTCAAATGGTCCCAAGATAGCGAGTGCATTCTGTGAACATCTGTTCAAGAAATTAGAGTCAAGGAGTGCGACCACGGAGCCTCCTGTTATTCCGTATCCCACAAGAGCTGCGGAGGCCCTTCACATGAATGAGACATCACCAAACAGATCAATAAAGTCGGTGGCATAAATGGATGGCCCAGGGCCCCGTAGAACCCGAGACTCCGGCAGGAATCACCAGATTCTCTTCTTCTAAGGTGGAGCGGGAGAACGTTCCTCCAACAGCCGCGTATATTGCGCTCATTTTATTTTTTTGCGGAAATAAAAAAAGGAATGCCCCGTTGAGTGTGGCCTGGACTCGAATCGAACGAGCAACTCCTGCAGAAACAATTTTAACCATCTATGCAGTGCAGGCGCAAACCTCCCGCCAATGGGCCCTTACTCTCACATGAGGTGGTACATTGGAATCACATTCAAACCGGCCCTCCGGAGAGGATCATCCTCCTCGAAATGAAAACAGACGAGAGTCAGTTGCTCAAGATGTCATTTACAAAAGCCGGACAAGACTCGGTTACGAACGAACTATCTATCCACCGTTGTCCGTAATTCATTGGACTGAAGAATCAAATCCTCCAGTTTCAGAAATGTCACTGCGTTCAGACCCCCCCGTAGGCACAGGTCTGCCAGATCCTGATAGGCAGATGTGTAGTCAGACCAGTGTGCCGACCCTTGCCCATCCATCTGCCCATCCCTGCCGAGGTTGGTCTAGGTATTCCCACTGGATTAGGCACACATAGACTCACATGGGCCGATGAGCCTAGCTAAGCCTAGTTAGCCAAATTCAAAATCTGACATGGTTTGTACCCATCCAGCCATTCCAACCAACACCAACCTAGACCCAGGTCGGCCAAGGTTGACCAAGGTTGGCCAAGATAGACACACCACCGTCGGTGAGGATCTACCAAGGTGGGCAGGCTTTGCCTCGGTAGGGATGCTAGACCAACGTTGGCCAATGCCTATTAGGGTAGACCAACATCGGCTTGGGTGGGCAGTCCGTAGGCGGGGATCGGTGAAGGTGGGCACATCTGTGCCTATGGGGGGGTCTGAATGCAGTGTCCAGACGCGACATAAACAGCGTCCGACCAAGAGCGAAGCCCCACCAAATCTCAAACCGAAATCGACATCCGTTGAGAATTCCAATCAACATGCCCACCAAGTGCCCATGGCGCCTCAGCGCATCTTCAAACGTCCATCCGCAAACGCAAACGCCTCGTAGCGCGACGCCACCCTGCGTCCCACCAACAGCAGCTCCTCCTGCTACGCGTCCTAGCGCCACTCGATCTGCTCCACATTGCTCGTTGCAAAGTCACAAACCTCGAGTCATACGGCCTCTGTATGTGCAAACGCATGCAGCGTCGTCCCCGCAGGACTCGTCAAGCGAGTCTCACCCGTCTCCCCGGTGACGACCCACACCAGCCGCCCGGCTGCTCGAGCGCGGGCTGGTCGCGGCAGAAGGGCACGGTGGGGAAGCGGGGAGGACGCAGGACGCGATGATGAGGTCCGGGACGTCGTATGGGACGGTTTTGACGATGAGGTTTGAGCCTGAGGCGGAGTCGCACAGCTTGGCGTGCGGGAATCGGAGGTGCAGGCAGGACTGGATGGTGGTTGCATCGCCGCGGACGAATTGGATTTGATACTGTGATGCGAGGCCAACGTGAGTATTATAACGAATCTGTCAGATAAATAAAGCAGGACTCACAGTGCCCAAGACCGATGGTAAACACCGCCCACCTCCCACTTCGTGAAGTACTCGAGACTCAATGAGGACCACCTCCCGGTCATTCACCAGCACGCCCGATACGTTCCCCCTCCTTCAATTTCCGCATCGCCGGCGCCACGGGCCCCTGAACGCCAGCCATCGTGCGCACAACATGCGTCTCCCGGACCGCATCAATCTTGTGTGCGAGCGGCCACTCGCAGAAAGGTATCTTCTGCGCTCGGCGCGCGGGCCGTACCGTTGCGTAGTGAACATCAATGCGCGTGCAGCACACCATGACCTCGACGTCTGCGTCTGCGGCGAGATCGGCGGGGAACCCGTAGGGCCGTAAGCGCACGTTTCTGCGGGCAGATTGAACGCGGACACCGCTGCACGTGCGGCGGTTGTGGAGGAGTTGCAGAGCCCGATGGCTTGGAAGCGGGCGAGACCGTGCGGGGAAGTAGGGGAGGTGCGCGGCGGCAGCCCAGCGGTTGTGGAGACGGAGAGGCGAATAGGGCGATGCGAATGAGCCATTGATCCGTGTCTTGGTAGGATGAGACGTTCCCGCGATATAAGCCCGGTGAGAGTTTAATTTATGAGCAGAAGCTCGAGTTAACAAACGGCCCTCTAACTATGGTCAGGCCGAACAAACGTTCAAGTTTTGGTTCATCATAGAAGATTGGTAGAGGATGGAGACTGAATCGGTGAAAGCCGCAAGTTCAGGTGAGCCCTACAGGGAAGAGTGGTTCCGGCGGGGACATGGTAGCTGAAGCTGTGACGCATGATGTGGCAGTGCTGTCGAGGTTCTTACACGCATCAGCAAATACTGCCCCTATTCAAGACTTTCAATCGACGCCCCATACTCTGACGGCCCAAGCTAGAGGCCCAATTCCGGTTTTATGGCAAGTTAAAAAGTAAAGTGTCTCTGACCCTCCTTATTGCCCAGTCTCTTGCCATCTTTTGGTCCATTCAATCATGATTTCAGGGGTTGTGAGCTTCAATAATTATACATTGGCCCTCCGGGCATCCCTGGTACCTTGGTACTGATACAGTTCCAGAACGAGTACTTAAGCCAAAAATTGAAGCTTAAAAGTTCGCTCGCAAGTCTCGGCCGACTCGCCCCCCTCACTCGCACAGCATGTGCACTTTGCTAGAAGCTTATTTGCTAGAAACTTACGCCTATCTCAGCGCCCTTGATACTCCTATAGCACTTCGTCTAATTAGGAATGCCGGATCACGGACCGATGCTCCGACACGATCGGTTTTTTGCATTATCGAGGGGAGACCTGTCACCTAAGTCGGTACCAGGAATTGGGAAGGTCGGCAGTGAGGATCGTTAATGTAGGATGGAATGCACACCGCTGGAATCAACATACTACCACTCTGTAACTCACTAAAAATGCAGAGAAAGGCGAAACTTTCCCCGGGCCCCAATCGAACGAGAACCTCCCCTAAATCCACAATTGCTCGTCGAATGCGGAGCATCCGCGACTAGGGCCTCTCTCTTAGTATCCGCGAACATTGCCAGATCCAGTGATTGTCTCCCGAACTTCGAGATCATGGACCTCCAATTGTCAGGCGAGGCGATCTTGAACTGTTACAATAAAAACAAAAGCAACAATAGCTCATCTTGCGAGACATGGCCTAGGATCGAATCGAACGAACCCCCCCCCTAAAAATGTGCTTAACTGACGACTCATTGACTGTGGGTGCGGACCATCCGCTAGCAGGCCTTTCGTGCGTAGCCGTGGCTTCATTATGATGTTACATTAATTTTGTCCGAGTGTAAGGGAGATATAGAATTGGAGATCGGGCTCGAATACAGCACATGAGTTGTAGGGGGATCTACACGGACTGGGTGCAGGCCTCCGGCTACATTGAGAACTACCAACAGCAGCCAAGGGATCTGAAAAAAAGTGAAAAAAAAAAAAAAAAAAAAAACTGCCGATGCTCACAGCATGACCTGGGCTCGAATCGAACGAGCACCCCACTGAAAATCTGGTCAACCCGCACGGACCATCCATTTGGGTAAACATCAATTTATACTAGAAATGTCTGGGAGAGTTCAAAATCATAAGATCTTTTGGACTACTTAGCACACTCTGTCTGATTTGGTGTGCAACTACAGTTAAAGAGCTGTTTCGCTCAACATGTTCATTATGTGGATGGCGGCCCGCAAACCGGGCCGTCACTGCGTCAGTCGCTTGTACCTTTTACGTGAGAATTGTGATGGGATCGCGCTTATCGATGAGGCGCTGGTATACTATATTGCTCGTCATCGAAGACCACTGGAATCAAAGGTGAGAAAAAGTAAGAGACTGGGTCAAGACTCACTCCATTCCCAAGAAACACCGCTGCACGGCGCGCAATCTCCATATCCACTGCCATTGACACGTCTCTCTGCTCTGTATCGAGCACAAGGTCTCGGGTCGTCGCAACTGTCCACCCATCTCGCTGCAGGGCCTCCTTTAGGTCCGTGATCCATGCGCTCTGTTCGTTCGTGAGGACGTATATCACATCCAGCGTCGCATTGTTCTTTGTGCCGTTGAAGGTTGCTGCGTGCGCCAAGTAGTCGCGTCTTGCCTCCGCCGCCTTCTTCACGATGCCCGCATGGTCGGGCCAGCAGCGCTCCAGGAAGCGCTCATCCTTTCCCGGCGCGTCTGGCTCAGAAGCGAAGCGATCTGGTAGGTGCGGGAAGAGATTCCAGCTGTAGAATCCCAGGTTTATGTAGGTCATGCCGCGACAATGCCCCTCATAGTCGCCACGCCGTAGATGCAGCGCAAGCATGCGGTGGAACGGATTGCGCGGTGCCGGGTGAGGTGGGCGGGGACCCCGTGGTATGAAGAGATAGCTGTTTCTATCGACGGCCGAGTGCACGATCGGGGAGGCGTCGAGCAAATGGGAGATGGGGGACTGGGAGAATGAGTCCCAGACCGTAAGGATCCGCGGACCTGCCCACAGGCCGAGATCGAATGTCTGCGAGAAGGTGTCCTCCTCTGCTCCGATAATCTCGACACAGTGCTCGGGTGTATCGCGGAGCACTGTCTGCCAGTGGGTGAGCACATCGATACCGGGCGCCTCCGCAACGGCGGGCTTAACGTCCCGGGTGTTGATGTAGCGGCGCTCGTGGCCGGGGCAGACGATATTGAACCAGTCTTCGGAGATGGCGCGTGGGGAAGGGTCGCCCGATTCAAAAGGTCCACCTGCGACGGGCCCGGAAATGATGGCGGTGAGCGGTGTGCGCGGATTTGCGGTGACCCACTTCTCCTTCCCCCACTGAAAATGCTCAGGGGCCCATGTATAGTCCTGGAATACATAAGCGCGTTCTGAGATGTATGCCAGGTGCGCATTCATAAGACTGGGATTCATCAGTACCCCTGTCTCTATGTTTGAACACACATTTACACCTCGTTGAAGCAGTTGTTCCATCCCAGCCAGCGTATCTGGTTTGAGAACTTCACGTAGCGCCCGCTCTTCCCTTCAGGAAACGGTAGCGACAAATTGTGCTGTGGCAATGCCGCTTCCCATTGCCGCAGCGCGAGGTAGTTTGGGGGCTCATCGGAGTCATCGACGGTCCGCCATGGGCCATTCTCGGAGACAGAGGGGTTGTATTTTGCGCGCACTAGGTGTCGAAGTTTCGGGTTCGCGCTCGTGACGGTGAGGAGTACGACGATCAGAAGGGACACAACAATGAGGACACGGAGTGGTCGAGATCGGATGGATATGAGGGTCATTCTGGAAAGTCTTTTGGAGCTCTGTTTAGAAGGGATGCGAATAAGTCAAGGAAAGTGCAGTAAGTTGAGTGGGTCCCATTTCACACGCAGACGGTAATCGTTCGCGGTGATCAAGAGACGTTCTGTAAAATCTCAAAATTAAAAGGCTGATTTCCTACGTAGTCATCCCCTGATGTTGTTGCCCATTTCAATCCTCAAAGCGATGGACATATTCAGACAGACAGGCTCTCTCCCTTCCACCCACATTTTCCCCCCAAATGCGGCTGGCGTACGCATGAGAGGTGCTTGTGATTTCCGCGTTATCCGAAGTCCGGACGGCGTTTCGCTGCCGAAGCCGATTTGGGACGGTTTGTTGCCTCGAACGATTAAACCAATCAAAGCAACCACTCTCGATACCCGGCGGTGTGGCCGAAAAGAAGCCACAAAGGGTGGTCAACCTGCACTGAGATTTCCACCGAACATGAGGTCACCCACGACCACGAATTGTGAGTCTGACTGCGGGAAACTATTGACATCCAACGGCCGTTCAGATTGCACATCCAGTTGGATCACGATCACGCGGGACCCAGATGTCCCTGCTGTTTAACTCAATTCAAACTGGCGGCCAGATCGGAGTTGACCTACACCGGCAATATGGGATCAATTTCAGTACTTCGGTTCCGGTGTTCGACGCGTTGAAATATACCGGGATGTAGCTCGCCACAATGAGGCCCAAATGATTCGATGTTAAATCGAATAGCCTCAGAATCACATTAGAGGTCTCACCCATTGAATCCCCATAAGCGGCCCATATGAACGGGCAGGATGGGGTTTGCCGAGACATGCGAAGCAACATTTTGGAGTCCGACCGAACGTTTGGAAGCTCAAGGCTTGCGCAAGAGACTAGCAGGTTGAGAAGCGCGGCGAACAGTGCTGGACGATCATTTTGAAACACCGAGACTGTAGTCCGCTATGCCCTGTAAAAATAATTAAGGGAAGTGCGCTCGAGGGGACGAGACGAATCGGTCGACAAGCGGGATGAAAGTAATCAAAGAAAGGTTCCGGTCAGGGAGACCATTCAGTTGCGGCTGAATACAATTCGACCCTGAATTCGCGGTCTATAACATTACGGTAGGGTTATCCGGTTGTTTATAGCGTGGGTGTGCGCACGCTAGGATGAGAAAGTCAATCTGTGCTTTTGCTGCTGCGCTGGGTCGGGTGTGGGTTTAGATATACAGTCGGAAAGTTTTTTAAGCCTGGTCCTCTAGGGACCTCTACTTAACTTCCGAAAACGCGTCGCAAGCGTGCGGTTGTCGGATGTCACCGCCTTGTCACCGCCATTCGTCGCGCGCGGTCAACAGACGCCGTCCAAATTTCAGGGGCAGCGCATCCCTTTTCGATCGGGAAGATTTGGCCGTAGCCTGCGGGAGCGTACGGATCATGTAGTTGTGATCCTGATCATTTATTTCAAAGTCACCTTGGTCACTCAGCGACCATCAAGCGACCATCCACCTTTGTCTGCCTTCAAAAAATGCATCCAGCGCTACACGCGAGCAATCTCAGTCGGCTTCCCATATCATTTCGAGTATGGTCCAATCGCTAACCTTACGTCCCGCTCACCCCGTTCAAAATCAGAGAATCGCCACCGCTGCTTGTGCAGCGCATGCATCCGCAGAGGAGATCGACTGCTTCGCCAGGCTCCTGACCACATCCCCCCGGAGAAAGGTCGAATTTCTCCCGGTCCTTTTTGCAATGCTTGACCCTTCTCGCATTCCGACGACCGAACAACTCGATCCCTGTTCTGCGGATACGCTCTGCATCGTCCGAGCAGCGTTGCTCTCCATCTGCATGATATTTGGGTTAAAAATCCGTCCAGAGGTCGGGGCAGATTTGTGGCTGCGTATCTGGAGATGGGTCGAATTTTGGTGGACATTTCGGGATTTCCTGGGCGAGTTGATGGAATCGCCGTCGGAAGAACAGCTCTGTGTTGGCCTCGTCATCTTCAGCGACCAGATGTGCCTCTACCCTCCGAACAGTGCACTGATTACTTCGACACCGGGATTCCAAGTGTTTGTTGTGCGCGCGTGGGCATGTCTTCTCCAAAGGGAGGATATTACCCAGAACGTATCAAAAACAGCTCTTTTTGTCGTGCACGAATTCCTTACTTGCGGCACCGTCTTCTTGCATGACAGGATTGAAGGAGCCGGTGGGAGCATCGACGATTTGGCTGCATTAGCGATGATGCATTTAGACTTGGTGTCCACGACTGGAGACGCACCACTCTCCTCAGACGAAATTTGGCTCCTCCAGCTTGTACTTGATATCGTCCTCGTCACTGATGGTATGGGCCAGGACGATGCCTCGGACGTCGAGGCTTCAAACCTGCTGAACCAGGACAAACCAGATCAGTCCCCAAGTCCACTATGCTCCGCACTGACATCTCCTGCATTCGTAAAGACCCTAACCATTATTGCACGTACAATCTGTCAACAGGCAACGCCCGACGATGGACAAATCGCGAGCAAGTGTTTGGGGCTTTTAGTTTCAGTCTTCAAAATGGCTCGTCGACACGATATGCTCCGGATTTCCGTACGGCATGGCTTGGTTCTCACAATCCTGGCGTGTGCGCAACAGCCTGATTCGGGGAGCATGCACGACACGCTCCGCACCCTGCTTTCAGATATTCTTACACCATCCAGTGTCCATTATTACGCTCTGGCGGACCTCGCTACAGCCTATTTCGCAGCTGCGAAGAGTATTGGACCTGAAGCTTTTTGTCGCGCAGATGTCTTCGAGGCGTGGGCACGGTTTACACAGGCAGTGCATTCGCGCCTCGGAGTCTTCCGAAGCTTTGACTCAAATAATTGTATATCCCGTGGAGCGTGCAATAACGTAGAGGTGCGTGACATTGTCCACTTCCCTTGCAATCCAACTAATCGTTCACTGCAGTGCGGGATCGTCCTGGAAAAAAGCCGACTCAAGCGCTGCTCTGGTTGTCGCGAATTATTCTACTGCTCACCGCGCTGCCAAAGTCTCGACTGGCACCATGGGCATCGCGAGTCCTGTCCATGGCATCTCATTCATCGCACAAGTGAGTCCCTGGTCCTCAGAACCGCCGACACGGATTCTCAAATATCATTCAGACTCCGAACTCACTCACACCTCCCGAGAGCGTGCATTCTTGCGCGCCCTCCTCCATCACGACTACGAGTCCGCGCGGACAGGGCTCTACACCGTACTCGTGAACGCGTGGGCCACCGAACCCGATGCTGCGTTTTACACAATGTACGACTACCGATCCGGAGGCGTAACCGTGAGTATGCACCGAATCAAGGCGGGGCGAACGGAGGGGCAGGGCAATTCCGAGCATTGGGCCGATCTGCTTGTCCGGAGATCCCGAAGCGGAGGGCGCATGGCCTTGCATGTCATGCGTGTGCGTGAAGGTGGAGGTGAGCGCGATTGGGTGATTCCGCTCCGTAGGATGACGTCGCAAGTGCCCGATGCGTTGAAGCGGATCGCGGCTTGCCTGGGATCGCTTGATCCAGCGCAAGTAGAGGAACAGATCAGCAGCGTGGTACGGTCGGAGCTCATGGGAGATATTCACTAGCTCGGACGGGATTCAGATCGACACTATGTTGCCTGATTCATTACGTTCCGAAATAGTGCGCACGACCATTGGTATCTTGTAATGTTTGGGAGCGAGAAGAATCCTGATCAATTGTCCATATGTCCCATCCGACATCTATTTCGCACACACATGATTCGAACCTCGAAAAGACACCCTATTCCCCTACCTGTTCTCTCAGTGCGGGGTGTTTTGGATCGGTCTGCCCTGTCGATTGCATGCCGTCCCTTTTCACGGAATCATGCACAGTGGCTCCTGTCGCTATTCACAGGAGGGAAAAAGGTCTACATCCGCGTGTTATCAGAATCATGTTCAGATGGGTCGGCTGAGCTACTCGTCGTATGAAACTGAATTTATTGAAAATTATACACCGAAAGCCCAGCCCGTCAACACGGCTTTCACTAAAATTGTGTGTATCGTATTTCTTCTGCGTACACTCGAGCTTCCTCTTAATACCCTTGTACCTGCCAACGTAATTAAAGCAGGGAAATAACAGTGGGTGGGAATGCAGTAGGGCAGAGGACATGATGGGAAAAGACTTTACTGTAACTCAGCCTCAGCCTGTGTAAGGAGAACATGCCTGTTCAACGGTAGTCGAACAACTGACGATTCGAAAATGACATAATATGTATTTCCTCCTATGTATCGTTCGGACCAACAGCAAGAACCAGTGAGGAATTACCCGTATTTAAGACCCAATTCACACTGTCGACACCCCGATGACCCAATACCGCTCCCCACTTCTCGACGAGCCGATGTACAAGTAAATCCCTCTAGCTAAAGCAGTGTCTTGTGATGAATCCGGGTTATAGATCAATGAGAAAGAAAAGGAAAGGAAAGAAAAGAAAAGAAAGGAAAGGAAAGGAACGGGATGCGCATATAAAAATACTCGGACACTCACTAAAAGTACAGGGGAGAAAGATGGATGGTAAATCGAACGAGTGGCTCCTGACAATCTCCTAAGAGATGTGGCTACAGTTTTGGGACACACGGCGTTCTAAAAGCGCGTCAAGGACCAGTGCGCGGGTGTCGCATCGCATGTCACCGCCATTCGTCAGTCGCGGTCAATCAACGCTGCATGCGCGCGCGCTGCGGGGGATGACTGGACCGTCAAGTTTGAACGCCATTTTGGACCGCAGAGAAAAGTCTTGTTGGTTGGAGGAAACATCAACTCACCTGGTGAGTGGATTACCAGACCGGCCAACCATGCTGCGCTTATTTATTTCAAAGCCCGGAGCCCGCCAACGATCTGTTCCTGCGTCGGGGGGCTTGAATCCGGGATGGTGATGGTCAGAAGGAAGAAGAGGCGTGTTTGTCGTTGCATGGCTTTGTTTGCTGGCCAAACAGAAAATTTGCCTTTCTTCATTCGCTACCATGACAAGCAAGACTGAAGCAACTACTGGCCTTCATGCGCGCCTCGCGTTGGCTGTCTCTGAGATGGAGAAGCAGAAAGAAGCTCTGCAGAAGCTGGAACGCTCTGTGAGCAGTATTCAGCGTCAGCTCAACGACCTCCACGATCCCATGGCTCGTCTACCATGCGAAATCTCATCTGAAATATTTATTCATTGCCTACCTCCCGTCGACGACGTGTACCCTCGTCTTTCAGATCCCCTCCTCCTTCTGAGCATATGCACTCTTTGGTCCAAGATCGCACTGTCCACCCCCCAACTCTGGGCGAATCTCATTGTCCAGATACCTAGCGTCGTAACCGCGGAGTTCGCGAAACTACTCGACGGCTGGCTTCAGCGCGCCCGGGGAAATCCCCTATTCCTCTCATTCGATGGATGTACCGTTGCGGACCCCAAAATCATAGATGTCGTCGCCGTGCACTCACACCACATTCGCGACCTCGTCTTACGATCCCCGTCCTACCTGAAGCTGTTTTCGCCGGGGACCACTTTTCCGTGCTTAAATGTCGTGCTCGTGAGGAGGGGTCACCCTAATGATCTCACTTCCATGACAGTGAACGAAATCCTCCAAGTCTTGCGGTGCGCTCCGAACCTCTCGGAGTGCACAATCGATTTGTCGTATATCGGTCGCCAAACCTCTGCGCTCGGGGATGTCGTGCATCATGCACATCTCACAGCTCTCATAATCGAAGGGTTCGACTGCTCGCACATCCTGCGAGTTCTCACATTACCCTTACTCGAGGATCTTGAGGTACCGATCGCTAGTGGCGAGGCTGGCGAGCTCATCTCATTCTTCACCCGCTCCTCGCCACCGCTCGATACCCTTTCGATCAACGTTGGCGACATCGAGTGGGCACTGTCTACGGTCAAAGATTGTTTTGATCTTGTCCCCACCCTCGCTTATTTGGAACTTACCGGCTACGAGCAGCTGCAAGATACATTGATCGTTCTCCTCGCGCGCACTGCACATGACATCTTCCTGCCGAATCTCACCTCTTTGACTATCACCAGGGGATCCTGGGCATACCCCGACACCCCGTGGTACCAAAATCTCACTGCAATGTTGTCTGGGCGGCGCGAGCAGTTTACGTCCTTCCATCTCAAATGGGCGCAGGATATGTGGCAATATTCGAATGGAGAGCCGGATGAGGATGATACACAGGTCTTGCGAGAGCTGACCGCAGAAGGGATGGAAATTGATTTGGGCCCAGGATTGAATCATCGCATTCACGCTTCAGCGACGAATGTTTCCGAGCCGTCGGAAGAGGAATGAATGAAAATTCCCGACGAGACACCTGTCTCGCCTTCAATCATGTTTCTGTTACTGCGTCTCCCTCGTCTCAAGGATGACATAGTTGTGTAGGGCGTTATCCAATTTCAGTGACTGTCTATGCTTGAGCTCGAAAGTGCTGGTGGACATAGAGAGGGGCTTTGACGCGACACAGCGGAAAGACGCGACAAGCTTGAACAAGGAGTGAGCATCTTAAGGCGCAATTTTACCTGACGAGGTGCATGATTTCAGACGGGAGATACCTCGTACACGGACGTGATTGTTTCCTCACCATGTACAATCGTCACGTCCGCCTGTCTTCGAACATTCGGCAAGCTTGGTCTCTGACAGAAATACGGAGTTGATATTGGCTAGTGAATTGAGGTACATTACGTACCTCTAGCATGGAGTGAAATAACGATTCTACGCAGCATGCGATAATAATGGAATAATATTGCAATAATTGAAGCGTACGAGCAGGTTCACAAAGATTTGAGGGGCAAAAATTGGGGAGTCCGTATTTAAATGAAAACAGGATATAAATTTACGCGGCAGTCACCAAGAATTGCAAAATCAAGTAGAGAACTAGTCTCTCGTAGACAGACGCTACAACAGTTTTGGTGCTCGTGCCTCGCATGTTGTAGTCTGTTGATAAGCTCGATCTAGTGATCGCTGTAGGGCTTCAACCCGTAAGACCCGTACTACGGAACGGGTGATTACGGCCGTGAGAGGTGCCACCCGTCCCGTTCCGTGAAGCCAAGGCCGAGGGCTTTCTACGGACGGGTTCCACCCGTGTACGGGTTACGGCCGTAAAAGACGGGTTCTCACACCCGAGTAAACAAATATATATGTAGACGCTCATGCAAATAAAATAACTGATTGATTTCGGTTCTAATCATTTCTGGTGAACACCAAAGAGTTCTGTGGGCTTTAACTCGCTCAAATCAGGCTCACTAATATTATGGGAAGTTGTGGGGCGGATGCGTGGGAGACCGGAGCACAGCCACCCACAGACCGCAGGAGGGTAGAGCCGCTAGACGTAGACGGTAAACCTTTTGCAGATGCAGAATAAGCGACATTTTAATGTTTGGCCAGACGTGCAGGGCCGCAGGCCGTGCCGTGAGCAGTGCCGGTAAGCGCGGCGCCAACCGGCACTGATGGCCCTTGGTCACCCGTGAAACCCGTACACGGACGTTTACGGGTGCCCCGCCTACGGGTCTACCCGTTCCGTACCCGACCCGTACGAAAATCTGACCAAGGGCTGTACGGACGGGTCCGTAACCGTAGCCACGGCCCGTGACCCGTCGGCTACGGGTACGGTTTGGAGCCCTAGATCGCTGGCCTGCTTATTACAAGTCACGGGAAGAATTTGGATGCTGGTACGCATTGCGGAACGTGTTTTTCACAAATGTGGAGTCCTACAGTATTTACTAGCATACTTTTGAACAAGTTGTCCACCCAACTCGTGCGGCGGCAGAATGATTCGAATTTGAAGGATCAACGGATGACAAATCCTGACAAATCTGCTCTTTTCATTCCACGAGAATGGAAGTCGAAAAATAATAATTTGAAGAGCTATTTGGGGTCAGACACACATTTGAATACTCTTTCTCTCTGGAAGTTTGAAAATGGGGCTCCTAGAAGTGCTAAATATGCATGGCAAAATTTGAAACTCCGATGATTTGTAATAAGCAGGCCACCGATACACGGTGGCGCGGTTAACTACAGACTAGTAGAGAACTGTAAAAGATGCTCTTAACGTTTACGTCAAGACGTTATCCCATCCTCTCTGTTCGGGGAAATCGTTGAACGGGCCGCCCCGAGTGATGCTGGAGTTGCTGACAAGAACATGGGGTTTTGTCTCACGCTTTTTGAATTCAGCGGTGAGAGCGTCGCAGCCTGCTTTCGACTATTATTCTTTAAGCATGCATGCGCGGCAGACGGTTTAGCTTTAAGACACACTGATAGGTTCACAACAATAATGTAGTTGACTTCGGAAGTCGATATTTTCCTCAAATCCTCGACAGTCTGCGTCATCGTTAGTCGCATACGCTCAAAACATGAGAGATAACCCATACCTCTTTCAACTACGCCTCTTTCCGCGCAGTGATGTACACTTTGGCGTCATTTTTGCAAATCCTGCAGCCATCATCCTCCCAATACCTACCTAGCCCACCTCCGGTAACCAGACCTGGGAGGCGAAAAAGGATGAGTAACGCCATTACGGAGGCAAGAGTCCCCGACATGGACACTGGAGCAATGTTCTTGGGCGCTCTTGAGTGCGGTGAACGAGTTTTAAGAGGGAGCGAGTACGGCGGCGTCGTTGTTATGGGAGGCGGAGGCGAGTCGCAGGCCGCTTGTCCTTGTTAGTATTCAAGGTAAGTATTGGCGCTGCGCTTGCCATCGAGCGGGAAGGGCGAGTAACCTGATATGCAGGTAATGAGTGCGATGGCAGCGGCGGCGGTGGACAGCGTAGGTAGAACAGTATACCTCTTGAGTTCTTGATTATACTTCTTCGAAGGTTCATCGAGTTTCTGATGTTCCGGCTCAGAAATCGAGGATCGAAGGGTGAGAGGTAGGAAATGAGTATACCGGGGATTTTGAAAAGGTTGACTAGCGGCGTGGTGTATACTAAGGGAACGATTGAAAATGGGGTATAGGGTAATTGGTACCAATGAGAGAGGGGAAGAATAACTACAATTTGAAACCGGGGTCAAGATTTTGACAGAAGGAAGCACGGGCAAGAGGAATTATTGAACCTCCTCTTAGTTTGGAGCGGCAAAAAAAATACTAGGGGAATGAATGCGTTCAATCTCCATAAATTCGTCAGCGCCCTCACACCGGATTGTTTCAACTGCGAGTGCAAGATTCGAGCCATCAATGCGGCTCGGGGACCACGTTCTCCGCAGATGGCATAGTCTTCAACGATCGCGTTGCCGTATCATGATTTTGATATGTAAAGCTAGGTCAGGCGAACTCGATAGCGTTGGGTAGCCTCCTCGACTCGGGTAAGCCCGGCATGGCAGTGAAAATGACGGCCGCCAGCCTGGCCTTTGGCTCGTCAACGTAGGCTAATTATACTGAGGAAGCGCAACCTGGGAAAGTCTGCGGAAAATTGTATCGCGGGAACCCCGGGTTCACATATTCCCCGGGAAGCACTGCCCGTGCGGCCCGCTTGCTTCTTTCTTCTCCTGGGCTCTCTTGTTAACGCACGAGATTCTCAGGATCCCGCTCATCTCTCGCCCTCACTCCCCTCGCACCTTCCCCTCCCCTCGCATTACCTGGCCGGCTAAAACCGTCCCAGAGATTTTACAACCTCTTCGCTCAAGCAGCCCAATACCGTATTGCTGCTTCTACCATGGCGTCTCCCCCCATCAACGTCGGCCTCATCGGATACGGAGGTTCTGCCAAAAGCTTCAACCTTCCTTTCATTCTGCCCAACCCGGACCTGCGGGTGTGCGCCTTTCTACAGCGCGCGGCAGCTCCCGACCCTGCGTCTTCGCCCCACCCTCCCGTCGGCACACACTGCACTATCGACTTCCCATCCGCGACGCACCACCGCACCGCCGAGGCCTTTTTTGGGGACGATGAAATTGAGCTGGTGGTTATCTGTACACATGAGCATGGGGAGTTTGTGCGCCGGGCGCTAGAGAGCAGAAAGCATGTCGTGGTGGAGAAGGCGTTTGTGAACACGAGCAAGGAGGCAGATGACCTGATTCAGCTAGCGAGGGAGAAGGGGAAAGTGTTGACGGTTTATCAGAATCGGAGATTCGACAGCGACTTCCTCACGTTGCAGCATATTGTGAAGAGCGGTGCACTAGGTGAAATCAGGGACGCGCAGATGCATTTCGACTTCCGTATGCCGTCATGGGTCATGGGCTGGACCCAGAAAGAGTACGCGGCTGGCCAGGGGATGACATTTGGGCTTGGTGAGAGTTTCCCCTCGTCTTGTGGCAACGGACATGCGCGACTAACTGTCAAACTTCAGGCTCGCACACTGTTGACCAGGCCCTAATTCTTTTCGGGCGCCCCGTGTCGGTGACAGGCTTTCTGAGGTCGAATCGTGGCGTGGACAGTGAGGTTGACGATACCTTTACCATCATTCTACAATACGGAGGCGAGCAGAAGAACCTTACGGTCACGGTCAAGACAGCAATCGTCACTCACATGAAGGATAACCTCAAGTTCTTCGTTAGGGGAACCGAGGGTACTTATCTTAAGGTGCTTAACCTTCTCCATTCCTCCTTTCAAGCTTGAACCTTTGGTTTCACGTGCAGTTCGGAACAGACCCTCAAGAAGCCAAAGCCCTAGCCGCCCCTTGCCAGCCTGCATTGGATCCCGACTATGGACGCGAGGACGAGCGTATATGGGGGACACTATCGACAAAGGAGGAATTCGACGCCAGGGGTCAAACCTTTGACGAAGAGAGCGGGCTTTACATTGGGAAGTATCCCAGCATGCTTGGCCGGTACAGGGGCTTGTACGAGAACGTTGTGGCTGCCATTCGGGGGACGGCTGAGCTCTATGTGAAGCCCGAGACGTCGAGGGACGGGTTGAGGATCTTGGAGCTGGCGAGAGAATCCCACGAGACGGGGCGCATGGTTCCTTGGTACTGAGGCTGAGAGTCTAGAGACGGACCCTCTACTCACAGGCGATGCTGGGGATGCAGGAATACGGAATAAAATGTAAGAGGAAAGATGAATGGGCTGTTGTATATTTAAGTTTTGGAAAATGTATGAACACAGGCTTGTATAACTGGAGGCAGACTGAGCTAAGAGTTGGGCCAGAATGGCAAGTAAATAGTGGTCACCCGCCCATGAACAAGCAGTATTAGGTCCTGATTGGGTGGGTCCCAATCAGACCCAATCCCAGCCAAAATAATCCCAATATGTTGCGAACCCGAACCGATTGGGATTGTTTTTCCGGGGATTGGGTGCCGATGCCGTCCACCTGGTCAGGGTCTTACGTGGTTGGTTGGTTCAGCCTTGAAAAAAATCGGCCTTTGTTTCAAGATAAAAAAATCGGTGATCACTTGAGCCGAATACTTGGTTGGGCAACTGTATTGATGAGATGTGTGTCATTTGACCCAAGCAACAAGCTTCAAGTATATATTCTGAAATTGGATCTCAAATTTTACACAGAAATTTGACTCTCAAGATCACACAGCATGTCGAATTTCTTGAAGCAGTTCGCCGATAGCTTGGGCAGACAGTACCATTTTTTGGTCCTCCGCATCCAAAGCCGAAATAATTGAAGAACTGTCCCCGGAATATAGTCCGAGGAAAAGGCGCCCTTCCCAGTCTGCTTATTTAAGCCACCAAAAAAAAAAAAACTGGGAAAGGGCGCCAAGGGGGGGAGGGGAAAGGGGGGTCCGTCTTTATTCTTCTCAAAGTTTGGGACTTCGAACAGCGGTGGGCATCAGTGCGTTATCCTCTAACTGTGTTTAATTATTGTTCCACTAGCTCCGGTTCCTCTGCATTGAGGCGGGTTCGGTGAGGCCCATTTATCTGCGAGCGTTGTAAACGTGAAATTCCAATGGACCGGACAGTATGAAAAAAATGTCACAAACTAAATGAACATGGCCTGGGCTCGAGTTGAACGAGAGTTTCCTGCATGATGTTCATTTACACCATCGCCATGGTTGTGGAGAGCAGGTGTGGACCTCCCGCTACCGGGCCTTTTGACTTCGACCTGCGAGGCCTGTGAGATCGCCATGGTAAAGAAATAATAAGATGCGTTTCCACGTTCTCCTAGCCAAGCTCCAGCAATATTTGTTCTACTTGAGCAGGCCACTCTGAGCAGTGCGCGCCGTTTGAGGTACTAATAGGAAGGGAATATAAATCGGGGCAGAAGAAAAAGAATCGCTTCACCAATGAATGGCCCGGGCTCGAGTGACTCTCACTGAACGGGCGGGTTCCATTTATCTGGAGTGGATGCGGACCGTCCGCCACCTGGCAGAAACGAAGGAAATTTCTATTGGATTCAGATGCGGACCATCCGCAACCAGGCCTTTCGTATGTATTTGCGAAGGCTGCTGAACCAGAATCACACTCGAGCCGAAGTAAGATATTCTCCTGCCGATGAATTTGAATTATTCTTCCACTCTGAGTGGTCTTGTATTGGGTTTGGGGCAATTTTTTACCTTGACGCTTGGAACTGAACAGAGTCAGAAAATAAAAATAAAAGATAATAGCCACGAAGTATGGCCCAGGCTCGAGTAGAGCGAGCACCCCTGCATTATAGCCTTTGTGCTGATTGTGATTGTAAGGAATGCAGGGGCGGACCTCATACCCGCGATGACCGCTGGATGGGACTCAAACGGATGAGAATGTTAATCAACCCGAAGCCGAAATGAAACACGGTCCGTGTTCCCCTCCAGTGGCAAGGAAGTCTGGTCCTGTCCGCACCATATCTCGATATTGGGATGAGAACCACACTGCGCGGGGCAAAAATTCTCCAGCGAGACTTCGAACAAGACCAGTTTTAAAAATCCCAAGCGGCAAACCCATGACCTGGCCTCGAGTCGAACGAGCAGTGCTGCATTATAGTCCTTCTACTGGCTCTAAGGAATGCAGGTGCGGACCGTCCTCTACCAGGTCTTGCTCATATACCTTAGAACTCCGTTGGATGGAAATCAAACTGAAGCAACATCAAATACATTTCCATCACCTCTCGGCAAGATTTTTTTTTTTTTGTTCGGCTCACATCAGACCTCTTTCGTCCCAGCGGTCTGCATCGTTGTAAGTAGGGCATGATATTAGGCCAGGAGTTAAATTGCGGCAAAAACCAAAATGAAGACAAAAGTCAGGCCCAGGCTCGAGTCGAACGAGCAATTCCTGCCAATTCTCCAAGGCGGTGGGTACAGAGGTACAGAATGTAGGTGCGGTCCACCCGCTACCAGGCCTTGTTATCAGACCTGTGAACCTCATCAGATGAAATCCGTGCGTAAGTTGAAGTAAGATAGCTTCTATATTCTCCTGGCGAGGAATTCTTGTTCTGCTTACACCCGGCCTAGCGCTATTGTTGTAGGTGAAAATATTGGGAAGTAATCCACACTGTGGGCGGAATAAAAAAGATTGATTGCTCGATGAATGGCCCGGGCTCGAGTCGAAGGAGCGTTCCCTGCATGATGCTGCTTTCCGCCTTCGCATGGCTATAAAGAGCAGGTGCGGACCATCCGCTACCGGGCCTTTTTATAGGTATTTGCGAACCTTGGTAGGTGGGAATCAAAATGAAGCCAAAATATGATGAGTTGCACATTCTCCTGGCTAAATTGTTTTCGTCCATAATCAGCAACACGCTCAGATCGGGCTTGCGGCAAAAATGAAATACAGGTTACTCGATGTCCGTCTTCAACTTGCGAGTTAGTCCACTTCAATGCATTGCTGTCTGGCTCAATGTGCGGTTTTTATGTGAACAATCAAAAAAGAAAAAAAGGCGTAATATGGCCCGGGCTCGAATCGAACGAGCAAGCCCTGCAGAAATTTTCGTCAAAACAGGGCATCAAGTGCAGGTGCAGACCATCCGCTACCGGGCCTTTTGCCCAAACCCGCAATCCTCATCAAGCCCAGTAAAAGTTTGTACTTATTCCCCTTAGCCGGAGTCTGGGTTTGGAATAGATGTGAAATTTGAACATTCTGGTTTCGCCGGCGCAAAATTGAGGTTAAACATGAACAACCCCGACGCGCACGACTGACTGCGCCCATACAAAAAGAGTGGTACGAAGGTGAGACATGGCCCGGGCTCGAGTCGAACGAGTGACATCCACGTATATATTTCCGTGTATCCCGTGAAGGAACAGTGGGTGCGGACCATCCGCTATCGGGCCTTATTCCCCTTCGGTCGAACCTGCCTGGATGGGACTCAAATGAAGCCAAAATAATATACACCTCTAATCCATGTTCCACCTCCGCCGCGGTTTCAGTTCGATTCGTCCCATTTATTGTGTGGACTTCCATATTATATGGGTAGTAGGGTTCCAATTGACCTGATTGTGAGAAAAAGAAAGCGTGCATACGCCGATATGGCTCTGGCTCGAATCGAATGAGCGTTTGCCGAATGATGTTGCTTTATACCGGCATGGAGAGCAGGTACAGTCCACCCGTTACCGTGCCATTCTTCCTCACTTTTGAACATTGCTAGATGGGAGTGAAACTGAAGACAAATATCAGATAGGTTCGATCACCTCCCAGCAAGAACTTGTTGTTCTACTCACGCCAAGTAGTATCTCGCGTCCAGGTTTGCGTTCAGGCGTGCGCGTGGATGGTATTAAAACGGGAGTTATGATCACACTGCGAGAGGAATAAAAAATATACACTAACCCTGACAAATGACTTGGGCTCGAATCGAACGAGCGTTCCCTGCATGATGCTGCTTTCCGCGGTCGCCATGGCTATAAAGAGCAGATGCGGACCATCCGCTACCGGGCCTTTTCGGAGCTATTTGCGAACCTTGGTAGATGGGAATCAAAATGAAGCCAAAATATGACAGGTTCCACGTTCTCCTGGCTAAATTATTTTCGTCCATAATCAGCAAACACGCTCAGATCGGGCTTGCGGAAAAAATGAATTTGACGTGTTTTCCGTCTGAAACTTGCATTGGTGTCGGGTTCAATGAATGTTTAGTTTTTATGTGAACAATAATAATAAAAAGGGGTCCTGATGAAACAATCAGTAGCCCGGGCTCGAATCGAACGAGCGAGTCCCGCATAAAGCACAAAAGTGGGCTATGTAAGCGGTACTGGGTCATGGCCCGGGCTCGACTCGAACGAGCGTTCCCTGCATGATGCGGATTTACACCTCCAGTAAGGAGAGCAGGTGCGGACCATCTGCTACCGGGCCTTTTGTAGGTATTTGCGAAGGAGTAAAATCGCGAGATGAAAGTTGTTCCCTTGGTTGTTCCACGTAGTTATGAGCAACACTCGCTGGACAGACGGCGTTTTGCAAGCGCGTCGAGGCAGTTCGAGGACCGAGGTGCCCTTACATAGGTGCCAGTGTGCGGTTGTCGCACCCGACCAAGGAAATAGGGGCTCACCAACTCTTCGGCAACTTGAAGCCGAAGTCGATCAGGTGTCAATCCTGCGGCTGTGCAGCGGTCTCGTTCCGTTCTCTCATCACTCAGCTGAGCTAAATTTCTCTTCAAACGACTCCTTTCTACCCCTTCTATCTACTTTGAATTCGACTGCTCCTACCCACCACGCCCCATTCTCGCTTTCCGCATGAAGTTCCCACTCTCGCCGCGCTCGCAAGCGTGGCCACGCTCGTGTCGACAGTGGGCGCGATCCCACAGGACGGTACCTGTACGCCGATGACGGGACTAAGTTTTTCGTCAAGGGGATTACGTACCAGACGCAGGGTGTGTCGCGTCCATTTGTCTACCAAGGAAAAGGCGCTGAAACAATGTAAACAGGACTTGTGATAAAGTAACCAAACCAATAAACGGACACACCTAGTCGTGGGCCAGCCCGCCGACTCGGCCGGCTGCACGCGCGACCTGCGCTTCCTGCAAAAACTGGGCATGAACGCCATCCGCGCGTACAGCGTCGACTCGAGTCTGAACCACGATGCGTGTATGGTGATGTTGAGCGGGGCGGGGATATATGTCATGTGTGTGTCCAAGTCCTCCCTAATGCCTTCTTTCTCTGTGGGGTTAATGCTGGGGTGTATACTCGACCTGACCCTTCCGCTCAACGGCTCGAATGACACGAATATACCCGCGCGGGGGACGAATGTACTGGATCAGGTGTGTTGTGTCTCTTCTCCTCCCCCTCCTTTCGTTTGGATGAATTAACAAAACGCCTTGACACTACATCACCACCATCAACGCCCTTTCCAAATACGACGACGCCCTCGCCTACAATGTCGGCAACGAGGTCCTCACCCAGAACGCTACGAACGCCGCGCCGTTTTTGAAGGCGGCGAGGGATGACTTCTGTTCAATTCAGCAAGGAAATTGAGCGCAGATGCAAAATATAACCTTCAGCAATATCAATAGGCAGCTGGTACCATATATTAAGAGAATATGATTCAAAGAGATACACCAAGGTGTCCGAGAAATATTATTGACAAGACCATTTATTCTACTAGTTACGCTGCAATCATCGTCCCTGAAATTTGGGCCTAGGATTCATTCTTTCCGGGCCAAGGCGTGATGCTGGGGCCTCAGGGAAAATGCTCCCGGCAGAACTGAACGTCGAAATCTAGAACTAAATGTCTCATCCCAATCTGCCGGCGTTTGTATCTGGCTTGCTCCAATCGAAGGACTGAGGAGCCGCTTGGTGATTTGGTGCGCAGTGGGCCGCTTCTCTGCGTCCTGTTCCCAGCAGTCTTGGAATAGCTTCCAAATGGCTTCTGGAATCATTGGGTCATTTGACGGGCGGTTCCCCTCAAGTACTCCGAAAGTCACTGCCATATCATCGGAAACCTCAAAGAATGGATTTTTTCCGGTGTATATCTGTCTCGAGGCTGAATTTTGGAATGAACGACCGGACAAGATTTGAACAGACCTCGTAACCAAGACAGGCAAACGCGTAAACGTCCGACCCAGCATGATTGCGCGTTGGGTTTTTATATGATAGCAGCTCCGGTGCCTGATATCGGGGACTGCCTCCCCAAACGGTACGAGTGGAATGCGTGAATTGTAGCGACACCGTCTGGCTTATGGAAGAGAACCCAAAGTCGGCGATGCACGCTCTGCCCGACGGAGTAATAAAAATATTCGCCTGTCATAAGACGCCATTAATGGCTCGCGTCGGTGCAAAGGACAGTGCATTGCGTACTCCTTTAAGATCTCCGTGAACAACACCGTTCATGTGTAGATACTCAAGCCCTATTGCTATATCGAGTAGCTATGGGAATATCAAAGATAATACGCCAGTTAGACCGCAATACTCACCAGGGAAACATGATCGATATCGGCCTGTGTGTTGCTTAAAAAATGCGGGATGTCCCCGTTCTCCATCCAGGGCGAAACAAGACAGAGCCTGGTATCCAGGCGTCTATAAAGCGTATTATCTAGGTGGTTATCCGGAGCATTCTCCAGGCGGTAGACTCCGAGGAACGGAAGGAGATTTGGATGGGACAGCTGACGCCAAATAGCAGCCTCGCGTCCTAATTCCTGAGGGATTTTGTGAGCTAGTTCATGGGATTGATCGAATCGACAACCTTCTCGGCGGCTGCAACGTCCACGTCTCCAAAAACTCTCATGATTTTGACGGCAACATACTTACCACCCACCAAACCCTTGCAGATGTCGCCGAACCCCCCACCCGCCACTTGCTGGCCCACCCTTTCCAATCCCGGGAGAGGGAAACATGTAGGGTGAAGCATGGATGCGCGACAAAGTCGCACCAATGCCTTCGAAAGTACGGGTCTCAAATTGGGAGGGAGTGGAAGATCAAGAAACTGACGAATACGGGTTGGTAGAGTTTCGTAAAGAATTGTGGAGACATACATCTTGAAGCAAATCCAGGAGTTTCTGAGCTTGAGCTCCACGACAGGTCAAAAATGCCTCGTAAGTCTTCTGTTCATGGAATATGGAGTCCATCTGCGCCAAAACTGCGAGATTATCTTGCGAAATTTCCTCTGATATTTTGGCTGCACGACACTCCTGTGGACATGAAGGGAGATTTTCACTCAATTTATGTATTCCACTTGCCTTGTCTGGAATATATTCAAGAAGTGTATTCGCCACGGAGTGATAGTTCGCAAGGCTGGTGAAAATATCCCATTCCGCCCACGACTTTGATAGCTCCCCAATGTCGTTTATTGCGCTGAATTTCCAGTGAGTTTCAGAACTTCCGGGTGTGGAATGCGCAACATCACATGTACAGACCTATGAGTGACTCCCGGCGTTGCACCCAGCACGACGTAGAACATGAGGTTCTATTAGTACCATAAGTAAATCAACATTGACAATGCCCTTGAACTCACTCGGTGGATCTCAAGCCAAGGACCTTCATGTATGCGATCTAATGCCGGTGTGCAGGTGCGACCACCCTCGAAGGACCTGTCGCCAATAAGGTTGGTGGGGGAGATGACATCATGGAAACCTGAGCAGGCTGGCGGGCCTTGCGCGATACAGGCGGGACCCCTTTATACGCGGGGAACTTGGATGGCACGGACGACAACGCGTTTTCGAACCACTCCTTGCGGATAAGGATCTGATCAACGCCGCGCGAATGCACGGAGAACGCCACCAGGGCAAGCTCTCCGGGCACGAGCTTGGCCGCAACACAGGCACAGTGTGCCTCGTCCCCGTACGGATCCGCTTCGGCGGTCAAAATCGCGAAATCGATGGTGGGCTTCGGTCCAGTAAATTCGACTACCTGGTCTATGTAGCCTCGAATATCCGCTTTACCAGCCACCATCGAGGATTCCAGGTGGATCTTGAGGGCAATCAGACTCTCCCGACGACAGTTAGCCACCCAGAGGGTCTGGATCCGCGAGTCGTAGCAGACGTGCCCAAACATGTCCGGGTCTTCTTGGTTCCCGTTCATGAATGTAATCGTCGAGAGGATGTTCTTGGAGGTCATGGAAAGCAGCTGAAAAATTGTTCCGTTTTTCCTCCCCACGACGATGCCTCCATCGATACAAGAGAAGAGGGTACATCTTCTCCGCGGATCTTGTGGGTCGTGTAGGGGAGTTTGTCGCGAATGTTCCATATAAGCAGACTCGAGTCCTCGGAAATAGTTGCAAGAGCATAATGTAAGATATCGAAGTCAAACGCAACCAAAGACTGCGAGGGAATGAGCATAGATGGCACTTGAGCGAATATTTCCACTTACCGCCGGAATAGAGAAAACTTGCGAGATATAAATAAGATCTGACCGCTGGATGGGCTGGCCGCGCAGAGGATAAATGTTAGTAAGGTCAATCAAATACACTTTGCTTTGTGAAGCGACCGCCAGGGTGTTTGGTTCCTTGGGATGCCACTTGACGGAATGGAGCGCATCTGAAGCGGAGTCCGAGCCAACTGGAGCTACGCAGAGCAAGAGCTGTCCCCTGCATGATAGGTCAATGGAAGCCGTCACTCGAGAGATAACGACTTACGGAACGTCGTTCGTGATGACCTCGGGGAGTTCCCAGAGAACGAACCCACCGTCAGAGGTGACTCCGGCGAGCTGGTTTCCGTAAACAGCCATGTTGCTGACAGTGGATGAAGTGTGGAACGTCTCAGGAGGGAGCTGAAGCAAAGTGCGGTCTCCTCTGGACCGTGAAATAACGCGAACGCGACCTTGAAATGGCTAAGTCTATGCTAGTTCACGTCCGCCTTCGAGTGCTTACCTCTCGTTAACGCATACGCGAGCCAATGGGTCGCCCCAACGGTGGTACCAGACAGGATGACGAGGTCTCGTTTAACCAACGCGCAGGCCGTCGACCTGATGGCGTCGCGAGAAGCTTGTATTTCGTCCAGCGATTGAGAAACGTCGAAGACGATATTCTGAGCCTGGGGACTGACCGTGATGAGTCAGATATCGCGTGGCGTAAGGCACATAAGGCACGAACCTGGGACTCTGAACGTTAATTTTTTTCCCCTTGGTCTCGGGGGAGGACTCGTGCTGGTTGGACCTATAGTCTCCCTCGCGCTGCGTTGTGGTGTAGGGCGGGGATGGGGCGGCGGGATTTGGAGGCGCTGCTCCTTGGGAATCGGAATAGCTAGACATTGGGGGGTTTCTGAGGCGAAAGGAGGTCAATTAACTCCAGCCGTCGCACATAAAACGAAGAGAAAGTATATATCCGATGTCCTCGTGGAAAAACATGAGGTACACATTCGGCGTAAACGCAGTAGAAGCAGTTCCATCTGGCCGATCCAACATACGTAGAATACGAGGGACTCACCCAGCCATCAACTGCTCCCGCAATATCCTACTCGGCGTCTCGTTGTGAGACACTGCGTTGCATCAGGAAAACCAAAATGCCTGTGCAGTACTATGCAGTACTGTGCAGTACTATGTTGGTACTATGCAGCAAGCTGTGGCTGTGATATACCTATGAGGCACTATGAGGCCCTATGCAGCACTGCATAGTGCCCCATAGGGCTCATAGCTGCTCATAGGTACGGTTTTCCTGATGGCGCCGCGCACCGCCTCGCCGGAACTAGCCAGCCGTGCTTGGCTAACCGGCCAAGCCGCATCTGGCTAGCGGCACTAGCGGCACCTAGCGGCACCTCGCCGCAGCTAGCCACAGCCAGCCTGAGCTTCCCACAGCTAGCCAGCACCTCTGGATAACTCCACCTTGTCCTTTGTATTATAATACTTATTATGTCCATTATTGCAGACATGAGTGACGGTTGAGCGCTATCAGTCTCGGCAAATAAAATTGATTCTAAATGCATGCGGAGTTGGATCGGCATCTGGCATTCCCATAACAACAAACTATTTAAGGGCTGAGCCGAAGGACCGGCCTGGACCGGCTACCCACAGCTACCCACGCCCCAGCTAGGCGACCTAACCATCAGCTCGCAGAAGCTACCGGCGATGTGGCGAGGTGGCATAGTCAGATATAGCTGAAGCATAGCCACAGCTAGACAACGGCTCGCAGAAGCTAGCCGAGGCGTCGGCTAATATGCCGCTGAATGCAGTGAGTGGGCGATGCGCTCGATCTGGTCCAAGCGGACGGCGGAGTGGGAACCTGCTGCGGCTTGGGAATAGCAGCGCCGCGCGAGTTTGCGGGGGCACTGAGCAACGACTCGGAAAGCAAGGTGCGCTGCCTGTCCGCGTTGCTGGAACTGGGGATGAACGTCGCAACCGGTTGTTGCCAGTGGGAAACAATTGAAGGCGTCGAGCCGCGCGGAAAGAGGTCTTGGATCTGAATATTAGAGCGGTTGTCCGCGTTGCTGGAACTGGAGATGAACGTCGCAACCGGTTGTTGCCAGTGGGAAACAACTGGAGGCGTCGAGCCGCGCGGAAGAGGTCTTGGATCTGAATATTAGAGCGGTTGTCTGCGGCTGGAACTGGAGATGAACGTCGCAACCGGTTGTTGCCAGTGGGAAACAATTGGGAGGCGTCGAGCCGCGCGGAAAGAGGTCTTGGATCTGAATATTGGGGCGGTTGTCCATGACGAGCGAAGATACAGGTTAACTTGAGATGTCGGGGTCACGGCCAAAGTTGAAAAGATCAACAGCTTTTGTCGCACTACATACGTACTCATATACTATCCAACACGCCGAAAACATGAGGCGTACTTGACCCCCCCAATCTCCACCACGTCTGCTTTAATCTCGACACGGCTGAGCAATATATGAGTGGGAACCTGCGGGTTTGGAACAACGGCGGTGCGCAAGTTCGCGGGGCCACTGAGCAGGAAGAGCAGAGCGCTCTCATCGGGAATCAGCTTACGTGAACGATCTTACGCGAGCTCGGCATATACGGCACGCTCCTTTCTTATCCGTTCCCACCATGTACCGCTCTGTGTCTCCCACTGCTCTGCCTCGTGTGCACCACCACTGAGATTCTTTACACGGACTTGCCGGCACACTGCCCGTTGCCCCAAGCGTTTCCGCGACTTGGGACAAACTGTGATGGATATTGGCTGTTTTGCGATCAATTAGCCTCCATGAACTCTCACGGTTTTGAAGTACAGCCACATCTACTTCCGACGTGTCGCACTGTGCTGTGCGTTGCCTCGGGCATGGTCTCGGGCTTGCTTCGGGCTGCGGAGTCATTGCCCTTTGACTCCACTCGAGTCATTTACCATATTTAAATTATTTCTATGTATATAAGGCGAGTCTTCCCTCCCTGTGGAGACAATCTATCTTACCTTTGCAATACCATTTTCGCCTTGAAGCGCCAGCCTTCCACTGGGAATCTTACCACTGAGCTAAAGTTATTGCCTTGCATAGCAGGTACATTTCTTAGCCTGCAGTCCTAAGAACTACGTGATATTCCGTTGTTCGCGTCTAGTAAAGCCTCGCACTTACTATTCGGTTGTTTGGTATCGTTCGCGGTGAGCGTTAGCTGTTTTCTAGGGATTTCTGAACCAAATCTATTCGTCCGCAGCTAGACAGTATATTTCTCTCACGCTTCGGCGGCGCGCGAAATCCAGATCTATTACACAAACCAACTCGAAGTCGACTTGGGGGCATCGACTTGAGCCAAGTCAAGTCAAGTTGATACAATCGACTTGAGGTCGACTTGAGTGACTCAAGGCGGGTCCCAAGCAGGTTGTGTATTTTCGCCAGAGGAAGCGATTGGGGTTATTAAAAAAAATGATTTCAGGCGCGGGCGACTAATGTGCTGGATCAGGTGTGTTGTGTCTCTTTTCCTTACGTTTCTCGCCGCGCCTCCCTTGCCATCCTTTGCTTCCTCGTTTCCCTTCTCTTTCCCTCCCCTTCCTGTCTCTTCCCAATCCTCCCTCCTACTCCCTCTCCCTCCCCTCTTTCTTCCCTTGCGTTCCTCCGCGTTGCCCCAATCTCTTTATTTTACTCTTTACAAAAAACTAACGCCAAACACAGTACATAACAACCATCAACGCCTTTTCCGAATACGACAACGTCGTCACCTACAACGTCGGCAACGAGGTCCTCACCCAGAACGCTACGAACGCCGCGCCGTTTTTGAAGGCGGCGAGGGATGTGAGGGCGTATCAGTGAGTTTTTTTTTCAGATTTTTTTCTTTGGCGTATATCGAGCCAAGGATGGCCCGGGCTCGAGTCGAATGAGCGACTCCCACTAACTCGATGGATTTCGTTTATGTGGAGTGGTTGCGGACCGTCCGTTACTGGGCCTTTTGGTAAGTATTTTCGAACCTTGGTAGATGGGAATCAAAATGAAGCCAAAATACAGTACCGCGTTCTCCGCGCGTGAAGTTTTTGTTCTTCTTGCACCAGTCAGGCGACTCACTTCCAGCGGTCTGCATCGTTGTAGGGCATGATATTAGACCAGGAGTTGAATTGCGGCAAAAATCAAAATGACACAAGTCAGGCCAAGGCTCGAGTCGAACGAGCGACTCCCACTAAACCATCAAATATCGTTTATGTGGAGTGGGTGTGGACCATCCACTACCAGGCTTTTTGGTAGGTATCTGCGCACCTTGGTAGATGGGAATCAAAATGAAGCCAAAATATGATGGGTTGCACGTTCTCCTAGCTAAATCATTCTCGTCCATAATCAGCAAACACGCTCAGATCGGGCTTGCGAGAAAATGAAATACAGGTTCAGTTTAATTTTTATGTGAACAATAATAATAAAAAGGGGTCCTGATGAAGCAATCCACAGCCCGGGCTCGAATCGAACGAGCGAGTCCTGCCAAATCTCCAAGAGGCCGTGGACACAGAATGCAGGTGCGGACCAACCGCTACCGGGCTTTATTCCTCTTCGTGTAAACTTGGCTAGATGGGAATCAAGATGAGAAATATCGGTATTAAAATAAGACCAAAAAGGACGTTATACTACCCAAATATGGCCCGGGCTCGAGGTGAACGAGCGTCTCCTGGCAGGAATGTAGTAAAGTTGTATTGAATTCGGGGGTGGACTGTCCGCTCCCAGGCCACATGCAAACTCCGTCAGATCGGATTCAAAGTTAAAGCCAACCAGTTTCAATACACTTCTAGTTACTTCCTCCGCAAGTCGATTTCGGCCCCTCACATTTATCATCTGCGGACGTAGAGTCGAATTGAACGGACAGTAAGGCAGAAAAAAGAAAATGGAACAAATCAATTTGGCCATGGCCCGGGCTCGAGTCGAACGAGCGTTCCCTGCATGCATGATGCAGTTCTATATCGCCACTATGGAGAGCAGGTGCGAACCATCCACTACCGGGCCTTTTTGTAGGTATTTGCGAACCTTGGTAGGTGGGAGTGAGTGAAATCGCGAGATGAAAGTTGTTCCTTTGGCTGTTCCACTTGCTTCTGAGCAACACTCGCTGGACAGACGGCGTTTTGGAAGGGCGTCGAGGCAGTTCGAGGACCGAGGCGTCCTTAGGTGCCACTGCCAGTGTGCGGGTGTCACATCCCATCGCGGTCAACAAACGCCGTGTGCGCGCGGGATGACTGGGCCGTCAACGCCGTTCGCCAGGCGACGCCGATGCAAAGCCCGATCCCATCGCTATCTTTTCTCCCCCTTTCTACATTTCACGGCGAAAAGTTCTGCTATCATGACTCGCAGTGTTGAACATCCTACCAAGGGAGGCCCCCGGTCACTACCTTACCAGACGGTCTGCGATAGAGTAAATCAACGCCCCAAAATGGCCCTATCTCCGGCCATTTTATAGAGTAAAATAGGCTGGAATATAGCAAAGTTCGACTGGAATAGAGTAAATCTCGCGGGGCGCGAGATTATTTTTTTGGCAAAGCATCCTCATAAGGCCAAGGTGAGATTGATTCTGTAGACCTAGAATCGAGCTGAAAGACTCAAGATTCGTTGGAAAATGCGAGTAGGGGTTGCAAATGGTTGAGAAAGGGTCCAGAAGCGAAAATTTTGGCCCCCCACAGCGGAAAATGGGAATTTTGGCCCCAAATGTCAGTCCGAAATCGAGTAAATCAGGTGGCTGAACTGGAAATTTATAGAGTAAATCAGCGATTTTCGGGCGCCAAAATCCGACAAGGTAGTGACTGGGGGCCTACCAAGGGAATACCGGCTCTTCGGCAACTTAAAGCCGAAGCCAAAGCCGCCGAGCGGATCAGCTGTCAATGTCAATCCTGCGGCTGTGCAGCGTGCCGTGCCTGGGGGGGGGGGCGGCCTTCACGGTTCACCGTCCTCTCATCACCCCGCTAATTTCTCTCGAATGACTCCTTTGTCGGGGCTCCTTTCTGTGGTTTGTACCTGCTTCTTCTAGCCCCTGCTTCAATCGACACTCCCTACCGCACCGCCCTCGCTTTCCCGTGAAGATTCCTGGGCTTGCCGCGCTCGCAAGCGTAGCCACGTTCGTTTCGACAGTGGGTGGCATCCCCAAGATCACGCGCACGGGGAGGTACCTCTACGCCGAGGATGGGAGCCGGTGTTTCGTCAAGGAGATTACGTATCAGACGCAGGGTGCGTTCTCTTGTGGAAGGAGTGGAGAGGAAAAGACAAGTAAAAGAAATCTGAATAGGCTTGTGATACCAGGCCCGGACAACCCGCTCTTGTGCGTTCCCCTCCTCTCAATAAATAGATTCAAACTAATGTAATGTGTGATTAACGAAACGCCAGTCGTCGACCAACTCGCCGACTTGGACGGCTGCACGCGCGACCTGCCCTTAGGCGTGGGGGACTAATGAATGTGTTAGATCAGGTGTGTTGTGTCTCTTGTCCTTGCGTTTCCCGCCGTGCCTCCCATGCCATCCTTTGCTTCCCTGTTTCCCTTCTCTTTCCCTCCCCTTCCCGTCACCGGGATGCGGGACGTACTCACTTCTTCCTCCACGTCGACGAGGGAGCGTGCGGGGACAGCGCGCGCGGCTCAAACCCTTGCGTTCTCCCTGGCCGAGATCTCTTGCGCTACGCCCGACTGTGCGCCTCCCTCATCCGGGCGCGCGCGGATTCCCTCCTCCTGTGAAGAGGAGCCGCCCAGCTCGAGCTTCCTCTTCCTCTCTCCCTCATTTCGAGGCCGTGGCTTTTGTCCGCTTCCCTGCATGCCCCCACGTAGAACTAGCTCCACTGTCTTGTCTTGCTTTCTTACAAATATCTTCCCTGCCATTTTATTTTATCGCTTTTTAAAATCTCGCTTGGATGCTAACGAATTGTCGACGTGCAGTGAATGGTGCGGTGACACCGCCTCGACGACGTACGACGGGCTCAACGCGGAGTTCAGGGATTATAATGTCGTGGCATATTTGTGCGTTTCTTTCTTTTTGTCTACAAAAGTCTACATTCCCGATTTCTGCTTTTCTCTCTCGCCTTTTTTTTTCTCGATTTCTTTCTCGATTTTGCTTTCATTTCGCTCTCTGTTTTCTTCCCCTTCTTCTCTCCGGTTTCTCTCGATTACTTGTCGACTCGAGCCTCGACTCGCGAGGGTTGCTTTCTTGCTTTTCGGCGAGAAGCAGCCTCCCTCGAGCTCCGCGCAGACTTGTGTACCGGCCGGTGTCTGTCCGTCCTGCGCAGCGGGAGGCGGGAGTAGCAGACTGAGTCTGTCGATGGTGTCTTTCTTTTCTTCTTCGGCGAGAAGGAGGATCTTTCGAGCCGGCTCCGCGCGGACTTGCGCAAGGCGGGAGTAGCAGGAGTAGCAGGAGGAGTGGGCGGAGGAGGAGGAGGAGTCGAGTCCAAGCGAGTCGTCTTTGCGCAGAGGTAGGCGCGATATGTGGAGGGACTTGGGGGCGATACGTCTGCGTGCGCTGGGCTCTGCGGCGAGGCATTCACGCGCGGCTGACGCCCGAGGTGCTGGTCCAGCGACTACACCCCATCCTGCCGCTTGTCCCGCCCGTGCTTGGGAGGAGTTGTCGAGCAAGCGCACCGCTAGGCTGTCGAGTGGTGGGGCGCGTCGATGGGAGTGGGATGCGTTATGGAGTTGTGAAGTGCGAGTCGGCGTGCCGCGGGGCTGTGGGCGTCGAGAGGAGGAGCGGGCTTGCTGACTGCGCGCGCGCGTTTTTGGACCACGTGGAGCATCCGCTCGACGGGGGTGGCAATTGTGATGTGAGTTTGCGTGGAGCGGTTCAAAAATTCCGAGACCTAGTCAAATAGTAATTACAGCATATACGGAAAAGGTTGGTCGAGCCAATTTTTTTTTTTGAAAATAAATATTATGAAACAGCATCTTGGGTCACCGCCCGCGTTGGTACCCGTGTCCTGACCGGCAAAATTTATTTTGAGGCAGATAGACGGCGTAGTGCACGCTGAAAGGGAAACAAGATGAGCTGCCGCTTCGCTCTGGCAGTCATCGAGCTAACCTACATGTACCCATAGATGACGAAGATCTAATTTCAATTGCGTTAAAACTGCTAGGCTATCGGGACAAACTGTAGACAAATCTCAAGGTACACCAAATACAACAGCGGCAGGGTGGGTTTGAACCCAAGCCCAACGATTCTAGAGATGTCATAATGAAACCAGCTCTCAAAGAACAGTAAATTGAGCACGAAAGGTTTCCCGGCCCAAACACAGAAAGGAAACGAGTAAAAAACACCCTGTAAAGTTTGTAAAATATGGAAAATTTATCGGCAAACTGTCGGCTATAGCCTCAAGAACGACCCGCGGCTCATTAGGATGTTGCAAAGGCGGAATTCGGCCCTTTGATGAACATCTTGGTTAGCGTGCGTTGGTAGAAAGGTCGAGATAACACTGACTTTCTGTCTGAGATGCCCCTATATTTTACTATTCTTTACGCTGAGATTGGAAGGTCTAATGTCAAAAGTGTAATTCACATGTAATTTTTTGCTATGCAATTTACACCAACATTTCTAACCCTGCACTAGCGCCGGCGAGTGCTGCTGCTGCAGGGAAGAGAGTCGGTTGTTGGAGAGTGGACATTGTGGGGCCATGCTGAAACCGTAGCCGTTCTCGGCGGCGGCCCCATGCTGTTGTTGCATAGACAACTTTTGAGCAGGCGTAGGCGGGAATCCGCCCGGGCGCCGTGGTGTACCCACTGTGTGTTGAGAATGGACTTGAATATTTCATCATATTCTTGAAACGACTCAAAGAGTGATGCACAGTATTTATATAATATTCTAGAAATAGTTCTGTAAATATATAAGGGTTCGCAGAGCTCGCACAAAAGACCAAGTTTCTTATCTTCAGTTGTCCTCGCCTTCACTCGTTCAACACCGTGGGAGGGAAAGAGTCGGACATATTAAGCGGAGGCATTGGGCAGGTGCCAAAGGCAAATTGTCCATTACCGACCATTCGTGGAGAGTACTGGTTTGGTTGGAAATTTAGAAACATCTCATCAGACATGTGTGCGCTGGACGCGGTATGCGCTGACGAGTGGGAGAAGGAGGAGTGCGAGAGCGGGAGGGACGGCGGGTGCAGAGAGAAGGCGGGCGAGGTGAAGGATGTCGGCGGCACGGAGCCGTTGGAGTATACCGACACTACGAGAGAGAGAAAACGGCGTGACTAAAATTATTTTAAAAAGGGAGGGGGAGAGGGACACCAACCCGAATCGTCCCAGTCGCTCGCGCCGCTCCCACTCTGGCCAGCAGACCCTGCGCGGACGACGGCTGAGCTCTGGGGATTTCTGGGCTGCCGGTTCATCACGGCCATTTCCATTTGCTGCTGTTGCATCTGGATCTGCTGGATCTGTTGCTGGATAATCATTGACTGCCCGTTGACGCCGAGATTGGGATTGAGCGTCGGGTTGTGCGAGAGCGTGAGGGACGGCGGGTGCGCAGAGAAGGCGGGCGAGTTGAAGGACGTGGGCGGCGTGGAGCCGTTGGAGTATACCGACACTACGAGAAAAAAAACGGCGTGACTAAAATTATTTTAAAAAAGGGAGGGGGAGAGGGACACCAACCCGAATCGTCCCAGTCGCTCGCGTCGCTCCCACTCTGGTCAGCAGACCCTGTGCGGACGACGGCTGAGCTCTAGGGATTTCTGGGCTGCCGGTTCATCACGGCCATTTCCATTTGCTGCTGTTGCATCTGGATCTGCTGGATCTGTTGCTGGATAATCATTGACTGCCTGTTGACGCCGAGATTGGGATTGAGCGTCGGGTTGTGCGAGAGCGTGAGGGACGGCGGGTGCGCAGAGAAGGCGGGCGAGTTGAAGGACGTGGGCGGCGTGGAGCCGTTGGAGTATACCGACACTACGAGAAAAAAAAACGGCGTGAATAAAATTATTTTAAAAAGGGAGGGGGAGAGGGACACCAACCCGAATCGTCCCAGTCGCTCGCGTCGCTCCCACTCTGGTCAGCAGACCCTGTGCGGACGACGGCTGAGCTCTGGGGATTTCCGGGCTGCCGGTTCATCATGACCATTTCCATTTTCTGCCGCTGCTGCTGCGTGTGCTGCTGTTCCATCCGGATCTGCTGCTGCTGCATCTGTTGCTGGATAATCATTGGCTGCCCGTTGACGCCGAGATTAGGATTGAGCATCAGGTTGGACGCTACGCGCCGTGTGCCCATTCCAAGCCCAGGCATCATGCCTGGCGAGAAACCCATGTCACCCTGCATCTGGGAGGTGCGGCTGAGCCCGCCCATGGGCATGCCGCCTGGGTTCATTGGCGCAGCATCATCCACCTTCAACCTATCACAGAATCCCGCGATAGGTACAGGCAGTGAGAACGTGGGTGCCATGGCTGTCGGCATCGGCGCGCGCCCCGCGGTGGGTGTCAGGCCTGAGCCGGGGTGCAGCTCCAGGAACATCGAGGCGGATGGTGCGTTGGGCATACGGAGCGGCGCAGAGGGTACGACGTCCGGCGGGCGATCGAAGAAGGCGAAGTCGTCGTCGCTAAAGTCAGTCCCGAAGTCCATCGCGGATGCACCGCGCTGTCGGTCGTCCCCGTCGCCGTCCATCCCGAAGTTCATGCCCATGCCTATGTCGATCATGCCGCCCATCCCCCCGAAGTCGTTCATCGCCATGTCGATGTCCATGTATGATTGGGAGTCGAACGGGTCGAAGGTGGGCGGCGGCGGGATCTGGGGCTGACTTGGCATTTCAGTCGGGATGATGGTAGGCGGCAGTGGGATGGGTGTAAGGACCACAGAGATAGGCGGGGGATCTGGGACCACGGGTGACGTCTGGCTTTCCGGCTCTTGGATGGTTGGAATGCCCGCGCGCATGCGCCACTCTTTCGCTTCCTGTCGGAGTGAATCGGCTTCTTTCTCGAAATGGCGGGGGTCTTTGACAGGCGGGATACCCGCGCACATCCGCCACTGGTTTACTTCCTGTCGAACGGAATCAACCCACTTCTTGAGTGACTGCTGGGCAGGTAGCTGTCCATCTTCGTGGTGCGGTTTCTGGATGGCAGGAACGCCCGCGCGCATGCGCCACTCGTTGGTTTCCCGCCGGAGTAAATCGGCCTCGTTCCTGAGGAGATTGAGTTGCTGGGCAGATAATTTTCCATTCCAAACGCTGGGCGATGGTGTCAGCGATTGAACTGGAAATGGGGGTTATCAGGCAAAGTGAGCACTGTAATCACGGTTCAAATACCTGGGAAGTCTGACATTGGGAATGTAGAGGTAAACGGTGAGAGAGTTGTCTGTGCATCCTGGGGAGGACCAACAGAATCGGAAACGCAGGTTTCACAAGCGAAGCCAATCGAATTCCTGACGCAGTCACTGTGACTCCAGTACTCGCATATCGGGCACTTGACTGTGGGCCGCGCGCCGGGATCTGCATCAGCAAAATGAATGAGCCATTACGTATTAACTGAGGCACGCGTACTCGGGTCACCACAGATGCAGCGAAAAACTTTATGTACGCCGACGACTTCGTGGCAGACCAAGCAAGTCTCCAGCGGGCTGGGTGCGTCGCGAAATACCACGGCGCTGTCGCCTGTCGTACTCGCAAGCGTGATTTCTTCGCGAACGTATCCGGCACATCGGTGCGCACTTCGCCCATCTGACCACGTCAATTTATTGACCGACGATGATAGCTTCATGTCGAGATCCAGGGCAATTCGAGTTGCGATGGTGGCTAAAGACTGCTGCCCGCGCTCTATTGTGCGCCAGACATATTCCCGGCGGGGAGGGATAGAAGCCTCAGTTTCTGTGGCCTGTTGCGACGACGATAGCTCGTGGGATTCCAGCGGCCCCAAAGAGGCCGATGACAATGACTTTTGAGGGACGGGGGGGCGCCGTAGGATATCAGTAATGACGGGAGTCCTCTCAATGTTCTCGTCTGGACATAGATTCATGAAAGTTATGTTATTGCGGTGATAGCAACTTACTGTGCAACACCCGATTAGCGGACCTCAAGACCTGGAGAAAATTTTCCAAGAAGTGCATCCCAGATGGCGGAAGTAAGCGTACCCTTTGACACAACGCATTGAAGACGGCCCACGACCGGGTAGTATTATCCTGCCGATCGCCAGTGGCGTCGTCAGTGGACAGGTGTGGATTGATGCTAATCAAAAACCGGTCGTTGATATCGAGGAAGATGTCGAAGTTCTGGATTAATGAGGCTATTGCAACGGCAAAGGGGAGGAGAAAACGGTTACCTCGACTCCCAGAGACCCCAGAGATATGCCCTGAACACTGAGGTGGTTCATGCCTGACTTAAGGTTCGCACAAAAAAGAATAATTAATAAATGAGCAGCGGGGTATACAAGACTCACAGAAAGTCCTGCGATCTAAGTCGCGTAAGTCATTGCAGTCGAAGACATTCCGTTTCCGTACCATTTTGAATCCTAGAGTGATACTCTTAGTCAGATCGTCCTGGAGGGCAGCCGCGAGTGCACCTTTCGCAAGCTTCCAGTAAGCTTGGAACAAGTATCGTCAGCCATGAGCTCCGGCGATTGAAATATGATTATACACCGTTTTCATAGGCTATAAAGTGTGTCAACGACGCCGGCGACGAAACTCCTTCGATCCGGAGCACGTTTGGATGGCTAATAAACACGTCCGTTAGACCTAAGGGTGGACCGAGTTTTGTACGCACAACAGTCCTTTCGACAGAGCCACCGTCGATTCTAAATGCTTCGATCCGTCTCAGAAAAGAGAAAGTGACTATTTCATCGATATACCTCTCGAACAGTGGGACCTGAATTGAAGACTTTGACAATAACAGTGCGACCCTTGGTTTCACCGGTGTGGAGAAAGTACCCAGGGCCACTGCCAATCTCAAGAGTAAGCTTGAGATGCTTGTTTCGGATGACCTTGCATGGATCGAGGCGCCGTTTGAAGTTATAGTGGCTATTTACGCACCTTGACTCCATGGTCTGAGTCCTCTTCCCGCTGCCGACGTTTCCTTGTGGGCTCCAACAAATCGGGTGCATCTGACCACGCGGTTAACACGACTGCTCTCCTGCGGAACGAAAAGAGACCCACCGCCGATCTGTTCGTGAGGACGCTTTCTCCAGTAGAAAGTGTTATGGACGATGTTACTTAGATTACCGTGGACATTGTTGTACACGCCATCTCCGAGGGTCAAATGGTCAACGTTTGAGACGAAAGACATTGGGAAGGATGAGGTCTGCGACAGCTTCTGCAAGGCTGTGGCGGACTGTGGCAAAAGGCTGTGTTAGACGCCCAAAATCAAACGCTGGCGACCGGTCCGACTCCGCCGGAATTACGTATTTTTGTGGGCCCGCATTGTCTGAATGTTTAGTGACCTAAAATCGCGAACACGGATGGCCTCTTGCTTTCAAAAAGGCTGTCGAAGTTACGGTAGCGGGAAAATTCGATCGCCGGGAAAGTTTCACGCAATGGCACCGCGACGGTGATGTGTGGGTTCGGAAGGGCGGGTTTCACGAGGCTGTATTTCTTGATTCCTTCGCGAGAAGACCAAGCTGGGAAGCTTGACGCCACTGAGACTATAGGGATGGTGTGCAGCGTCGGCCTCCGAGTGAATTTGGGGTTCATCTGTAGCAACGGAATCCCCCTGATATTCACGAAGGACCGGGACTTGATTGATATTGTTTTGTATGGCGCAGCGGCTTTGATTCGTCGAACTCGTCTTCTGGGAGGGTGTACGAGTAGTGTCCCTCGAGAAGGGGTGCAGCGGAAGCTACCCAGCGTAGAGTAAAAATCAGAAGATCGCAGATCCAAGTCGAATGGTGCCCTTCAAAGGAGGAGGAATGGAATGGGGGGCGAAAGAGTGAAGAAGGCCGGCCAAAAATAAGAGGAGTGCCTTATAGGGTAGCAAGGGAATAATGTTGGAATCCCGGGTGGCTGAGCGAGCATCGGAGCCCGGCCAACCGTGGGAACGGGGGTCGGTCAGCACTCGGGCTGCGGGATTAACCAAACACAGCGTACACACACATATTCTGAGATGCACCACATTCCCTTCAGATGCACCACATTCGAGACAGGCCCAACACATTCCGAGAATGAGCAACACATTGTCCAAAAATGCGACACATTCTGCTGAGCGCGTAACAAAATTCAACTTCAACCATAACACTGACAAATATGGGAGCTGGAGACTGCTTTTCGCGACGCACTTCGATTTACTGGTAGTAGAGGCAAAATATAAAGGTTTAACTTGCATTGATTTCAAACTCGTATAAGGAAAAATTCGTGATTATGTAAACCCTAATTCGACAGAACAAGTTCGGATAACTGGAAGCTCGAGTTTGGACGATAACCTTGAATGTTCATACATAAACCTGACTACTTCTCCAAGTTCCGAGAGATCATTGGTGACTAGGATGAAATTATGACCAGCACATCTGCATCCATCCCTTCGTTCCGGGCATCTAAATGCACTACGAGCAGAGAGAAGACAAACATGGGATATATGCCTACCTTCTCCGTCAGAATTATCGCTATTTAAGGGACATACGAGACAGATAGAATAAATAGAATCAATATACATACTGCATCTGCCGAAGGAATTATACTGGAGGCCTATAATTCCGGCGCCCGAGATGGACCTTGCCTCTGAGATCACAGGAGTGATAGGTACCGAGAGATACGGAGATTCGAGTCTATTTGCGCGGGGGATGAGAATATAGCGAGAACAAGGAGCACAACAACATACGAGACGTTCTGGCCTCTAAAACTCCTCAAAGATGCCATTTCACTCTACTCTTAGTGCAGGGACCGTTCGCCTCGAAGCTATAACTAAAAATCTAACGCAGATGAGCTCACAGGTAGCCATATGGGGGCATCTAGACGTACATAAGTGAGGCAATTCATCCACTCGCGGGCTGAGAGCTGGTCAATGAGCTCCTGGTCCATGGTAGTCAAAGATAGACGCGTTGCCAACGCGCCAAGATCACCACGCGACGTGTTTCGCGCCAAATTCGTGAAGCGTGGGTATATTGGTCCACTCATAGTCGAGGAATTGGTCTGTGTTGGAAGTAGTGTAATGAGAAGTATAAATCTGTGGCACAACGCGTTAAAAGGTGAAAGACTGCGACACAACCTAGATCGCCCAAACGGCCCCATCAACTTGCCATCAACTTGAACCACCAAGCTGGCAGTCCATCAAGGAAGGCGCCGGCGATGCCACGAAGAGTGTGCTTGGATGGTTTAGTGCCACTGGCCATTTTGACGCGCTTTCCTGTCGACAATGCGCGATGGTGGTGGTAACGCCGTGACGGAGAGAAGAGAGGTGGAGAACATGTAGACACGTGGCACCTCCCGAGCGGGCCTTGCTGCTGATGGGCGACACATTTCTAAAAAGGAAAGTGCAAGCACATTTGAAAAATGTGGTGCCTCTGAAATTAAATATGTTGCGTGCGATAATGTGTGTGTATGTCGTGTTTGGTATATACTCCTCGGGCTGACTGATGCGCCTGAGAAACATTAATTAGCCAGCTGAGAAGTATAAAAGGACGTAGAATAATTGCACCTACCCATCCGTTTGTAACCAACCCTTGCCTTGGCTTCTGTGTCCTCAGGGAGTCACGCAAGATGAACACCTAAAATTTTTACAAATAACATCTACCACCGCGCGCATGTTAAATCGTTTGAACGCGCAGCAAGTAAAGGAGGCAAAAATCCCCTGATTAGAGGACCTTAACGAATTTCGGAACGATGAACAAAATCACGCGCCCATTGTTCCAGAACCGTAGCAATGATGGCGCAGGAGAGGCTGAGCCCCGGACTGATGAACCATAGCGCGTTGCACGTCAATGCGGATGCAGTTGGGACGAATGGATAGGTGGGGGGGAACGGTAAATGTCGCAGATGCGGCGAGCTGTAATGAAATCTGGGACAGCAACCCCACGGTAACATCGCCCCAATCGGGCTTGAGGGTCTTGTAACTCTCGATGAGGAATGCTGCTAAACTGGCAGAGAAAAGATCGCCTATCGATTGTTCATCAAAGACGTCCGTGACAGCCTAGCCTGCACGGCAAGGAGCTCACGAATATAAGCATTCCCTGCATATCGCCTTTTCAGCTTTCTACGAGAGCCTTGTCGTATTTTTCCGCCTCGGTGATGTAGATCTTCGCTGCCGCAGCCTCAGCCAGGGTCGGACAGTGAGAGTAAATGTCAAAGAAGGATGCATTGGAAAGAGTGGGAACCCATGCCTTTGGGCCGGGGCACATCGCCTGTCTGCTCGACATTCATCGTTCTGGACAAGCATCGTGCGAGAGATTCTCGCCAATAATGACCCCCATTTGGCATCCCACAAGGCGAGGTCGATTCCCATACAGTATGGGCCCGAGACCGAGCTTGATCGCGCAGCGGCACGCTTGCTGACACTGTCGGTCAGCGCAGAGGAGGTGACGCGACGGCTTTACAGCACTGTCCACCACGACATCAGTAAAACAACATTTTGTTTGCCAAGACGCCAAAGACTCGTAAGACGCCCCGCATCCATGAGTCTCCCGACGACATTTGTGCAGTCTCAGCCTCTTATGTGGACGCGCAACGGTCCTCACTGGGCATTTTGACAAAAGGATGGTGAAGGCTGGGATCGATGGAGCCCGTCTTCGAGCTTCTCTTGCGAGGGCTCTAGTGTATTCCTCAATCTCATGGTCGGCCGGCTTTTTTGGCTCTTTGGCTCTTAGCTCGTTTTCGATTTGCATGGCGGGAACCCCGAGGTGGAAACAACGTAAGCAGATTGCATCGTTCAATTAATATGCAGCCCCCCGACAGGCAATATTTTCCCTCTCAAGCCATGTCACAGGGGATGTTCAGAATGGTCAAAACACTTGATTTGACCCTTCCGCACAGATGCGAGTCAACTGCCCAAAAATACCATTTATCAAGTTATTCGTTTAGTTTGTCCGGGTCCCAAAACTAAATGGTTGGAGCCTTAGGGCCACTCTACGTTGCAATCATGATCCTGCTGATACGGAAGGGTCTTCGATGCTATTTTCAGCCTTGTCATACTGATTACTGAGTACTATTCCATAGGGGCATCGAGTCAGACTGCGGCCTGTGAATGTTGGAATCGAATTCTAAGAAGTTGACAACTTTGGCGGGGGGAAGCTCCTAATTGACAGAATCCTTTAGACTCTCGTTCCTGTAAAGTTCGTGGCATTTTTTTCACAATGATCAATGATCATGGGTTGGACGTCCGACTCAGTGATCACCATGTACCGGTCTTCTCTTTCCAAGTAAAGAGTAAGAATAGTCCCGTACAAAGTATATTCCGTGGCAATCATCCCCCGTCATCTCAGGAAGAAACACCCGCCATATGGACTCCACCGTATTCTTCGATCCCAACATCATTACCGTTGCGCAGGTACTTGGTGTTTTCCGGTCGTTCCCATATCGCTCCTTCTCTCAGGTGTCTGGGAAATCGGTGTCCTGATCTCCTGCGTGCTTTTTGGGGTGTTGACGACCCAGACGTATACATACTACAGCCGTTTCCCGGATCACTCCGCAAAAATCAAGACTCTGGTTTGTGAAAAGCCAACTGAAGAATAGCGAGCTAATTATCTTGTTTAGGTTGCGCTTGTCTGGTACGCGGGCCATACCATTGGTTGCATCTACCTGGACGTAGTAGGATCGGGGATGTCGTGCGCATCCTATGCTTCGGCCACACGCTATACATTTATTTCCCGGTATCCTCGCCGTAGGTGCATTATTTGATGGGTTTGTTGGATTCGGTGGTATGTGTCTCCATTGTTTCCCCACAACTATGTTGTACCCTCGCTGAACGCCCTGCCAGTGCAAGGGTTCTTCGCGTTCCGAATCTATACGCTCTCCAAGAAATTGCTAATTCCCGTCCTCATTTGGGTTCTGGGGTTTCTGGGGTCGGTGGGAACCATCGGCATTTTGGTCACTGCGTTAGATATGATCTCCTCCGACACAACTGCCATTTACGTAGCGCGGTGGGAATGGATCTTCACTACCGACTTCAGCCTCAGTGTTGTTAATGACGTGATTATCACCGCGACGCTGGTACTCTGGTTTCTACCGCCAGCGCCGCGACGCGTACAGGAGGTATGTTCATTAATTCCCTTGGTTTCAGAATTGGCGTCTATCTAAGTACAGAATATTGAACACAGAACCCTGGCCGTTATAGACAAACTCATTGTGTGGACCATGGGTTTGTCGGTTGCCCATCCGTACATTACTTCACTCATATTAGGTTCACAGAGACCGGGATGATAACAAGGTAGGGTTTGCTGTTCCCGTGGCACCCATGATTTTTCTGAGATTTTTTCAGCGTCACTGGGATCACAGCACTACGTGGTATTCCGAGGCCTCTCTGCTCCTCAATTTAAACCCGTTACCAAAACTAACACACACTTCTTTCCCTTTTAGTTTATCACAATGAAGACGAACTGTATGTCTTCTGTTCACCTAATTTCAAAACTGAGATATAACTTGCAGTTATTTGGATTGTGACGATTATTGTCAACGGGAGCTGTAGGGCCGTCTTCCTTCATCGTTGTTAAATCTCATTTCGTCACAGTGTTTTCAAACTCCCTTCTCGCTAGGTAATTTAATGTCCAACAGCGAAACTTGTGCATTAATGTTACGCTGGATTTTAGTCTCAATTCCCGGACAACCCTCCGCGCTATGAACGAAGTCACCATACTTTCTTCCACTCTAATCCCGGCGGTGAGTGTTTAGATTTCTAGCCTCAGAGCCCTCTGTTGATGCAGAGGAAGATCGGCCTGAGGTTCCGTTCTGGCACCATACCGATGACAAAAGTGAGGGATATAACGTCCGCTGAACACTTCCACTGCAATGATATAGCGGCATCAGAAGGTGCTTGATAGCTGCATGTCTAGTACATTTTTCGGAGCGCGGTATGGAATGAACCGAATTTATGTAATCGTCAACTTCCCTGTAATGGAGGAAGAACTTCTAAGCTCTAACAAGAAAATTCGCTTCAGCCATCGAAAAATTGTCTTAAAATCAGTTCGTCAGTCACGCGTTGGCATGTGGGTTCTTAGTCAAACCCCCATTGAACAAATACACACAACAGGCATCCGTCAAATGTACCACGCCTCAAGCCCATCAACCTCGGTCACTCAGCGACCATCCACCTTTGTCCGCTCTGAAAAAATGCATCTAGCGCTACACGCGAGCAATCTCAGTGGGCTCCCCATATCATTTTGAGTATGGTCCAATCGCTAACCTTACCTCCCGCTCACCCCGTTCAAAATCAGAGAATCGCCACCGCTGCTTGTGCAGCGCATACATCCGCAGAGGAGATCGACCGCTTCGCCACAGGATCCTGACCACATCCCCCGGAGAAAGGTCGAATTTCTCCCGGTCCTTTTTGCAATGCTTGACCCTTCTCGAATTCCGACGACCGAGAAACTCGATCCCTGTTCTGCGGATACGCTCTGCATCGTCCGAGCAGCGTTGCTCTCCATCTGCACGATATTTGGTAAAAAATCCGTCCAGAGGTCGGGGCAGATTTGTGGCTGCGTATCTGGAGATGGGTCGAATTTTGGTAGTCATTTCGGGATTTCCTGGGCGAGTTGATGGAATCGCCATCGGAAGAACAGCTCTATGTTGGCCTCGTCATCTTCAGTGACCAGATGTGCCTCTACCCTCCGAACAGTGCACTGATTAATTCGACACCGGGATTCCAAGTGTTTGTTGTGCGCGCGTGGGCATGTCTTCTCCAAAGGGAGGATATTACCCAGAACGTACCAAAAACATCTCTTTTTGTCGTGCACGAATTCCTTACTTGCGGCACCGTCTTCTTGCATGACAGGATTGAAGGAGCCGGTGGGAGCATCGACGATTTGGCTGCATTAGCGATGATGCATTTAGACTTGGTGTCCACGACTGGAGACGCACCACTCTCCTCAGACGAAATCTGGCTCCTCCACCTTGTACTTGATATCGTCCTCGTCACTGATGGTATGGAGCAGGACGATGACCCCGACCTCGAGGTTTCAAACCTGCTGAACCAGGACAAACCAGATCAGTCCCTAAGTCCACTATGCTCCGCACTGACATCTCCTGCATTCGTCAAGACCCTAACCATAATTGCACGTACAATCTGTCAACAGGCAACGCCCGACGATGGACAAATTTAAAAAATCGGTGACCTCTTGAGCCGAATACTTGGTTGGACATCTGTATTGATGAGATGTGTGTCATTTGACCCAAGCAACAAGCTTCAAGTAGCATTCACTATTCTGAAATTGGATCTGAAAATGACACAGCATGTCGAATTTCCTGAAGCAGCTCGCCGATAGCTTGGGCAGACAGTACCATTTTTTGGTCCTCCGCATCCAAAGCCGAAAGAATTGAAGAATTGTCCCCGGAATATAATCCGAGGAAAGGGCGCCCTTCCCAGTCTGCTTATTCAAGCCACTAAAAAAAAAACAGGGAAAGGGCGCAAAGGTGGAGGAAAGGGGGTCCGCCTTTATTCTTCTCAAAGTTTGGGACTTCGAACAGCGGTGGGCGTTAGTGCGTTATCCCCTGTGTTTAATTATTCCACTAGCTCCGGTTCCTCCACATTGAGGCGGGTTCGGTTCGCCCCATTTATTATCTGCGAGCGTTGTAAACGTAAAGTTCCGATGGACCAGATAGTATGAAAAAAAACTAAATGAACATGACCTGGGCTCGAGTTGACCGAGAATTTCCTGCATGATGTTTATTTACACCATTGCCGGGGCTATGGAGAGCAGGGTGGCCCGCTACCGGGCCTTTTGACTTTGACCTGCGAGGCCTGTGAGATTGCCATAGTAAAGAAATAATAAGATTTATTTCCACGTTCTCCTAACCAAGCTCCAGCAATATTTGTTCTACTTGAGCAGGCCACTCTGAGCAGTGCGCGCCGTTTGAGGTACTAATAGAAAGGGAATATAAATCGGGCAGAAGAAAAAGAATCGCTTCACCAATGAATGGCCCGGGCTCGAGTCGAACGAGTGACTCTCACTGAACGAGCGGATTCCATTTATCTGGAGTGGATGCAGACAGTCCGCTACCTGGCCTTTTCGTATGTATTTTGCGAAGCCTGATGAATCAGAATCAAACTGAAAATATAATAAAATTCCAGCCAAAATAAGATACCGTCCCACGTTCTCCCGGCGAGGAATTTGAATTATTCTTCCACTCTCCCAGCTGCTGGGTGATTTTGTATTGGGTTTGGGCAATTTTTTACCTCGACGCTTGGAACTGAACGGATTCAGAAAATAAGAATAAAAGATAATAGCGACCAAGTATGACTCAGGCTCGAGTCGAACGAGCGACCCCACTGAAAAAAAACAGATCGATTTCATGTGGAGTGGGTGCTGACCGTCCGCTACCGGGCCTTTTGGTAAGTATTTTCGAACCTTGGTAGATGGGAATCAAAATGAAGCCAAAATACAGTACTACGTTCTCCGCGCGTGAAGCTTTTGTTCTTCTTACACCACTCACTTCCAGCGGTCTGCATCGTTGTAGGGCATGATATTAGACCAGGAGTTGAATTGCGGCAAAAATCAAAATGAAGACAAAAGTCAGGCCAAGGCTCGAGTCGAACGAGCGACTCCCACTAAACCGTCGAATATCATTTATGTGGAGTGGGTGCGGACCGTCCGCTACCGAGCTTTTTGGTAGGTATTTGCGCACCTTGGTAGATGGGCATCAAAATGAAGCCAAAATATGACAGGTTCCACGTTCTCCTGGCTAAATTATTTTCGTCCATAAGCAGCAAACACGCTCAGATCGGGCTTGCGGCAAAATGACATACGACGTGTTTTCCATCTGCAACTTGCATTGGTGTCGGGTTCAATGAATGTTTTTATGTGAACAATAATAATAAAAAGGGGTCCTGATGAAACAATCAGTAGCCCGGGCTCGAATCGAACGAGCGAGTCCCGCACAAAGCACAAAAGTGGGCTATGTACAGCAGGTGCGGACCAACCGCTACCGGACGTTATTCCTCTTCGTGAACTTGGCTAGATGGGAATAGGATGAGAGATATCGGCATAAAAATGAGATCAAAAAGGACTTTATAGCCAAATATGGCCCGGGCTCGAGTTGAACGAGCATCTCCTGGCAGGAACGCAGTAAAGTTGTATTAAATTCGGGTGTGGACTGTCCGCTAGCTCTCCCGGGCCATATTTCCTCACATGCAAACTCCGTTAGATCGGAGTCAATGGTAGAGCCAACCGGTTTCAATACACTTCTAGTTCCTTCCTCCGCAAGTCGATTTCGGCTTCTCACATTTATCATCTGCGGAATTAGAGTCGAATTGAGCGGACAGTAAGACAGAAAAAAGAAAATAGAACAAATTACTGGGTCATGGCCCGGGCTCGAATCGAACGAGCGTTCCCTGCATGCATGATGCAGTTCTATATCGCCACTATGGAGAGCAGGTGCAGACCATCCGCTACCGGGCCTTTTTGTAGGTATTTACGAACCTTGGTAGGTGGGAGTGAAATCGCGAGATGAAAGTTGTTCCTTTGGTTGTTCCACTTACTTATGAGCAAAACTCGCTGGACGGACGGCGTTTTGGAAGCGCGTCGCGGCAGTTCGAAGACCGAGGTGCCTTTACATGGGTGGTAGTGTGCGGGTGTCGCATCCAATCGCGGTCAACAAACGCTGTATGCGCGCGGGATGACTGGGCCGTTAACGCCGTCCGAACTTCGCACGGCGAAATGTTCTGGTTGAACATCCTACCAAGGAAATAGAGACTCACACCAACGCTTCGGCAGCGTGAAGCCGAGGCCGATTAGCTGTCAATTCCGAGCCGATCAGTTGTCAATCCTGCGGCTGTGCAGCGTTCCGTCTCATCACTCAGCTAAATTTCTCTTCAAACGACTCCTTTGTACCCCTTCTACTATCGATCGCCCACCTGTGCAAAACTGGTTTGATGGCATTTTGTTGGGCCTGGTACTTTTGTGCCTCTGGACGGATTGGCCTCGGCATCGACACACGGGATGCTTGACAAATCAATATGTCGAGTCTGAGGCCCTTGAATTTTTGAGGCAGAAACGAGGCCGCATGGAAGGTCCCGAGGCAGTGTGTACCTTTGCAAAAAAATTACATGAGGAATTTGGCGGGCGATCAATGTGATCAAAAATCGACCCTCGATTTTATTGTAAACTCGTTTCGCAATGTATCGCCTAGTAGCGTGAAAGGACATGCAATGTACCCTCCATGGGTCTCCCACATTTAATTGAAGCCAACCCGGCACGAATTGAGGGAATTAGATCGAATTTTTGCAAAGGTACACACTTTTGCAAAGGTGGGCAATCGATAGTATCTACTTTGAATTCGACTGCTCCTACCCACCGCGTCCCACCGGATGAAGTTCCCCCTCTCTCCGCGCTCGCAAGCGTGGCCACGCTCGTGTCGACAGTGGGCGCGATCCCAAAATCACGCGTACAGGACGGTACCTGTACGCCGATGACGGGACTAGGTTTTTCGTCAGCGTTCTCTCTCTTCGGTTTATGAAGGAGAGAAAAGGTGCTAATGAAATAAATGTATAGGACTTGTGATACCAGACCCGGACAACCCGCTTAACCAGCCGTCGACATGCATATGTGCGTCCCCTCAGTAAATCTAAGCAACCAAACTAATAAACGGACCACAATCGTCGACCAACTCGTCTACTCGGCCAGCTGCACGCGCGACCTGCCCTTCCTGCAGGCGTGGGGGACTAATGTGCTGGATCAGGTGTGTGGTGTCTCTTTTCCTTAAGTTTCTCGCCGCGCCTCCGTTGCCATCCTTTGCTTCCTTGTTTCCCTTCTCTTTCCCTCCCCTTACCGTCTCTTGCCAATCGTCCCTCCTACTCCCTCTCCCTCCCCTCTTTCTTCCCTCGCTTTTCTCCGCGTTGCCCCAATCTCTTTATTTTACTCTTTACAAAAAAACTAACGCAAAACACAGTATATAACAACCATCAACGCCTTTTCCGAATACGAAGGCCGCGGCGAGGGATGTGAGGATGTATCTGTGAGTTTTTTTCTCGTTCTTTCTCCCACTCGCTCTGTCTCCCTTCTCCCCCCTCTTCCTACACTGCACTGATCCGTCTCACAGAAAATCAATCTCCTCCCCCGCCCTAATCGGATACGCCGACATCGAAGGCGCCTCGTCCTTCCGCGACGACGTCGCGCAGTATCTCTCGTGCGATCCCACCGGGGCGAACGAGGGGGCAAGCGCGGTGGATTTGTTTGGGCCGAATAATTGTGAGTCGTTTTCTTTCCGTATCCTCTTTTTTGGGGGGGGTTTCTTATATTAGCCGGGGAGAGGAGAGGGGGGGAGGAGAGGTTTGACGGAGCGGACAACAAGGCTCCTCGAGCTCTCGGGGAGAGGCGCGGTGTGCGGGGGGAAAGAGCACGGAGAGAGGGGGGTCTCGATGCGCGGTCTCGGTGGAGTGTGCGGTCGACGAGGATCGAGTGGTGAAGATAGCGGTCGACGAGGATCGAGCGGTGATGGCGGGGGCGGGCTCCCATGGCGGGTTTCGTGGCTGCCGCGGAGGAGTGTGTCCGCTCGAGCGGGATGGCGCCATACACGAGTTGCGCCCGGCGCCCGCGCACGAGTTTGCTGTCCTCTCCTCTGGGAAGAAGTGCGTAGACGTGGTGCTCCCCATGGACGGCCAGTCTCTGTACGTGATGCGGGCGAGGGAGGACGGGTAGGAAGAGTGCCGCAACGAGACGCACGAGGGCAGATGGATGAGGACGATCTGCGCCTCCTCGAGCTCATCTGAGACGGATGTGGCGGAGGCGCTACTGATCGACGAGCTGGAGTGCGGGGGGACGAGGACCTCGAGCGCTAGCGCTGCTCGACCGAGCGGGGATGGTGCCGCCGAATTTGTAAAACGGGCGCTGGATGTGTTTGCGGTCCACGAGCTGGAGTGCGCTGTCGGCGATGATCTCGAGCGCGCAGAGCATGAGGATGATGCGGCGCACCTCGAGGAGCTCCCGTGCGCTGCTAAACCGAGCGGGGATGATTGCTTGCGGGGGAAGCAGGAGCGTTGTTGTCACCGGGATGCGGGACGTACTCACTTCTTCCTCCACGTCGACGTAGGAGCGTGTGGGGACAGCGCGCGCGGCTCAAACCCTTGCGCTCTCCCTGGCCGAGATCTCTTGCGCTTGGACGCACGCCCGACTGCGCGCCTCCCTCATCCGGGCGCGCGCGGTGACGCGCTTCGCGTCCCGCTGCATCCGTAAATGGCAAGTCCGATCACTAACCTCATCCCGCTGGCACCACGTCGCGCCGCCGTCGTTCAACCATGTTCCTGTTCCTCGACACCTACGTCACCACCGCCGTTGCACAGCTCAATACCCCTTGTATAGCTTTTTCTATTGGCCCTTACATTCCATTTTACTCCTATTTCACTTACTATATATTCTGTATGCTATTAGCTGTTCCTACACGATTGTTTCGCCCCGTATCGCTCGTCCCCCATCGTTCCCACGCCCGGCCCTCGTCGTTGCCGCGGCCCAAGTTGTCTGAACATTGTGAACCAACTCGCACACACACACATCCTTCCTTCTGCCTTGCTTCCGCGCTTGGACAGTTGGTTGGTTTGTCATTTTGGAGCCCACCGCGAGGGGTTTCAACAATTGTCTCAGCCTCGTTGCCATTTCTTTCGTCGCCCCTGTCTCGCTCCTCGTCCACGTTCCCCATTTAAAACGACATCATTCACGCTACTCGCGCTGCTTCGTTTCGACTTCGCACCCAGGCTCGTCCCCGCATCATCCCCCCCGGCCGTATCACCCGCCGCTTGCGCTATATTTTCATCTCAAATTTAAACATGTATTCCCTCGTCATCCTCGATGTCTTACGCCTCATCGCCGCCATCATCGTCGCCCGCATGTGTTTCCACCGACACGACGTCCACGCTCATCGAATTATTAACAAAACTCATTCGCGCACTCGCCCAGTTTCTCGTCCACGCTCCATCGCACGCATCACCGCCACCACGCCGTCCTTTCGTGTGCAGTTATTGCAGCGACCCAGCGCACTTCATCAGGCATTGCCCCTATGTTGCCCACGATATTCACGCCGGCATTTGCCAACGTAACGCTCAGGGCAAAGTCGTCCTACCCTCAGGTTTATTCGTCCCACATCATATCCCCGGATTGAACCTCCGCACCCGTATCACAGAGTACCACCGCCAATCTATAACCGTCACATCCCCCGCGCCGTCTTTAGCGCCTTTCGTCTCCGCTGCCCCCGTTCCATCGCCCACATCCACCGCTCAGTTTACTTCGACACCCAGCCACGAAAGCGCTTTGCTTCGTCCCAGTTCCTCCACCGCAGGTTCCGTTTCCAACACGTCGCCGCACAATTCGTTTTCGACATCGCCGTCGTTGCCCCCAGTTCTTGACCTCGACGAAATTCGCATCACCGAGATCGAACGCGAACTCGCTTCGCTTCGTGCTGAGCCCCCCGCCGTAGTATCCACGTCGCAGCCTTCGAATACAGCACCTACATCGTCCCCTGCACCCACCGAAGTCCCACATAATTTATCACATCCGCAGTCATATCGTTACCTGCCCGATTCGCAGCGTCCCAACGACATTCCAGGTTACACACCGCCTACAGCACGTAATTTTGGCCTACCTCCGTCGCCGCCTCCACGTAAAATTGCGAAACCAGCTCCCGAGTCCACGTCTGCTTCTTCCGCCATTTCGTATGCATCTAGTTCCACACTGCCTTGTTCAGATTCCGCACCCGCCTCCGACCCAGATCCCGATGCGCTGTATACGATCACGCTACGAGATCTTTTTGCATTACCTCCAGACGCACGCTCGCAAATCTTATCAGCCACCTCCGCTGCACCCGCCTCCGACACGCCACAGATCGCGTATCCGTTCGCCCGAGTCCCCCACGTACCCGTTGACGTCGTTCCCCCCGGAGCTTCGTCATTCCAGACGTACCTCGACAAATATTACGCAGATTTCAAGCAACGATTCGATTCACAGCTCGCTCGTATCGCCTCTCGCGTTCCAACATCAAATTAAATGCTGCATTCGTCCTCCTCTCACATCCGTCCGCTCTGATATTTATTTTCTCGCCATTTCCACTTCGCCATCTCGCTTCCATTTCTGCCATCGTTTTCCACAGCATTCCGACCGCAGTTGCATTTCATTTTCAGCTCCATCGGTTCCGACACTCGCATCCCGATTCTCGCACCATAATTTTAACGCCATTTCCGCTCGACCTCATTTTGCATTTTCCTATCATATCGCTTCAATTTGTCTTACATTTTGATCGACACTCGCCGCCTCTGCGCTTCGCACGCTCCAGCATCGACGTAAATCCCTCGCTTATTCTCGTCACATTCATCAGCACCTCCAGTATATATTTCCTCACTTCATTTCCCTCGTCGTCTTTGCTTCGCCATTCACCAACGTTTCCGCAACCAATTATCACAGCATTCCCCACCGGATCTTTCTAGTCCCAGCTCGATTCCAGCTCTCGCATCATTTATTTGCACTGTTATTCTCGCGCACCCATATTCCCCACATTTGTTTTGTTGCAGCCTTGCCATCGTCACCACTCCCAGCATTCGCCGCATGTCCCGAGCTCAACACCGTTTTATGTATTCCACACCACCCGAGGTATCATTTAATTTCGACTTCGCCATCCCGCGCATCCACGCTTTGGTTTCGCTCTCATCCCCTATAATTCCCTCGCACTTTATTTCGCTGCATCTGCCACCCTCCAACCTTCCCTCGCGTCAATATTTTGGTTGGGAGGACTCGTCTCGCGCGCATTTTACTCAGCCCCGCCTCGTCCTCGCTATCGCACGCGTTTCGAACTTCCTTATCTTTTTCCTCTCGTCGCCACCTTTCCTTGCGATCTGGTTTACGTTGTGCCAGTGACCGAGGACGGTCACATTTTCAGTTGGGAGGAGATGACGCGCTTCGCGTCCCGCTGCATCCGTAAATGGCAAGTCCGATCACTAACCTCATCCCGCTGGCACCACGTCGCGCCGCCGTCGTTCAACCATGTTCCTGTTCCTCGACACCTACGTCACCACCGCCGTTGCACAGCTCAATACCCCTTGTATAGCTTTTTCTATTGGCCCTTACATTCCATTTTACTCCTATTTCACTTACTATATATTCTGTATGCTATTAGCTGTTCCTACACGATTGTTTCGCCCCGTATCGCTCGTCCCCCATCGTTCCCACGCCCGGCCCTCGTCGTTGCCGCGGCCCAAGTTGTCTGAACATTGTGAACCAACTCGCACACACACACATCCTTCCTTCTGCCTTGCTTCCGCGCTTGGACAGTTGGTTGGTTTGTCAGCGGATTCCCTCCTCCTGTGAAGAGGAGCCGCCCAGCTCGAGCTTCCTCTCCCTCATTTCGACGCTGTGGCTTGTGTGTCCGCTTCCCTGCATGCTCCCGCGTGGAAGTAGCTCCACCGTCTTGTCTTGCTTTCTTCCAAATATCTCCCTGCCATTTTATTTTACGGCTTTTTAAAAAAATCTTGCTTGGATGCTAACGAATTTTTGACGTGCAGCGAATGGTGTGGAGACGCCGCCTCGACGACGTACGACGGGCTTAACGCGGAGTTCAAGGATTATAATGTCGTGACGTATTTGTGCGTTTCGTTCTCTTTCTTCGATTGTCTTTTTGGCTCTTGTTTCAATTTTTTTGGGCGATTTAATTCCCTCGATTACTTGTCGATTCGAGCCTCGAATCGCTTGAGCTGCGCCGCGTTTCGATTCTCTCGAGGGTTTCTTTGTTTCTGTTTTCGGCGAGAGGATGACTCGAGCTCCGCGCGGACTTGTGCACTTGTGTACCCGTGTCAGGCGGGAGAAGCAGGCGACTCGGCTTGCTCGAGGCGCGCCGCGTTTCGAGTCTCGCGAGGGTTTCTTTTTGTTTTAGGCGAGAAGCAGGATCCCTCGAGCTCCGCGCGGACTTGTGTACCGGCCGGTGACTGTCCGTCCTGCGCTGCGCGAGGCGGGAGTAGCAGACGGGAGGAGGGAAAGAGCTGAGCTTCACCTCGGCCCTGCCGAGGATCCTTCGAGTTCCGCGGACTGGCAGGAGGAGGAGGAGGAAAGAGTCGAGCTAAGTCGAGGCGCGGTGTCTTTGTGCTGTGGGGAGGGAAAGGGGAGGCGTGCACGGAGCAGGGGCCTGTGGTGCGCGGGGGGAGAAACGAGGCGTTTTGGGGCTGCGCGAGGCCCGCACAAAGGGCGCGCACATGGCGCTCCTGACGCCCGAGGTGCTGATCCAGCGACTACACCCCATCCTGCCGCTTATCCCGCCCGTGCTTGGGAGGAGCTGTCGAGCAAGCGCGGCGCTAGGCTGTCGAGTGGGGCGCGTCACTGGGTCGAGTGGGGTGCGTTATGGAGATGTGGAGTGCGAGTCGGCGCGCCACGAGGCTGTGGGGTGTCGGGCGGAGGAGAGGGCTTGCTGACTGCGCGCGCGCGTTTTGGGACCGCACGTCCCGCAGCAGCTGCGCTTTATGCTGGGAAGGGAAGGTTTGCGGGTCGTGCGGCAAAAGCAGACGGCCCGTCTGTACTACATACCCCGGTGCACCTTCGTGGCGTGGGACGTGCGCTGTGTCTGAGAGGAGATGCGGCTGTTCCTCCGCATAGTAGACGTCCGCCCCAGCGAGGATGCCGTGCGATGGGTGGGAGATGAGCTTCGCGGGTGTGGACTCCGCGCAGACGAGAACAGACAAGGGGAGGGGAGGTGGAGGAACAAAACGGGGCTTCGCGGATGACTGCCCCGTTGCCTGTGGATCCGGGGAAGGCGTAGGCTGTGTGGGCAGCGGGTGCGTGTGTTACTGCGGGGCGCCAAGGCGTGGAGACGCGGCGCGTTCTGGGCTTGTGCTCGGGGAGGCGCCGTCAAGCTCTCCTACGCGTTCTCCCAATACTACGAGCTCGACGCGCGTCAGTCCTCTGCCTGCGACTTCAGCGGGAACGCCACCGCCAACCGCTCCGCCACGCTCTCGCCGTCGTCTGCCCTCTCCTCGTGCATGACCAGCCCCAGCGCGGTGTTCACGCCTACCGCGCCGGCGGGGGCGACTGTGCCCGCGAGCTCGGGGTCGAGTGGGTGTCAGGGGAACCTCCGCCCGGCCCCGGTCACCCGGCACCCGGCCCCGGTCATCCGGCACCCGGCGCCCGGTCGACCGGCCCAGTTTACGTAATCCACCTATGGATCCCAAAAGGTCGCTTACACAATGGCATCAAGTCTGCGATCAAGCCCGAGACATCTGCCGATCACTCCGGTCATGTGCTACTAGTCAGTAGCCACTTATACCCACGACCTAGCGTGGGAATCCTCAGAGTTTCTTCTCTTCGGATTCCCCTCGCTAGGTGCGTATCTTCTTGTATTTAGCTACTTCTTATTCATACCTTCGGATTCCCCTCGCTAGCCCTTGAGATTCTCGGGTCTAGAGGTTGCCCTTACAGCAGAAGAAACTCTCTCTAGGGATTAACTGGACAAAATTGGGAAGTTTGGCTTGGAAGGTTCGGATCATAGTGGCAGTGCTCCCACCACCCCAACTTCCAATTTTATCCCCTCCTCCCCTGTCCTCGATTCTACCATGTCCGGCGCTGATGCAGCAGCTGCCGATGCCCGGATGGACCGGATCGAGGCCACCTTAGCCAGCCTCACCAAAATACTCGAAAAACAGCAACGCGCAATCTCGCCTGCCCTATCCCTTGCCGAAACGGCTCCGGAACCGGGTCCAGGACTATTCACGCAGTACACCACAACCGGCGGGTCCGGCGCAAAATCGGTCCTTCGGCCGAACCCCCCGTTCGTCTTCGACGGCGACCGGACGCAGGGCCGGGCGTTTCTCCACGCCGTCCGGTCGTACGCCCGGCTCGTCCCAGAGGCTTTCGTAGAGAACGGAGAACTTTCCGAGGAAAAGGTTGTCCGGTACGCCATGTCGTTCATGGCCAAAGACGCGGCGCAACGTTGGGCTGAGCGCCAGTCGGCCAAGGCGGAATTTCCGTTTCCGGCCTGGGAGATGTTTGTCAAGGAGTTCCGACTCCGTTTCGTCGAGGAGAACGAGCAGGACCATGCCCTGCACAAACTCGAGTCTCGCGCCTACCATATGGGCAACCGGGACGTGTTCCGGTACACGGACGAGTTCGAGGACCTGGTCGACCTCGCCGGCTTTGAAGACGAACTTGTCAAGGTCACAAAGTATCGGACCGGCCTTGACCCGGCGATCAACCTCGCCATCACCGGCTCTAGCGACCCACCCGGCCTCAGGGACTACGCAGCCTGGCGCGCCCGGGCCTACCGGCAGTACGAGTTGCACCTGCGCGCTCGGAACGCCGGGGCGTCCGGACGTCACACGGTTCTGCCGGCCCGCCCCCGAACCAACCAGCCCACGCGCACCGTTGCCGCACCCGCGCCGAGGGCCGCTGCCCCGCCCCTCCCGGCTCCGGTCCCCATGGACGTAGACCGCACCCGTGCACGCCATGTGCCACGCCGTGGCTGTTTCCGCTGCGGAGATGCCAATCACTTCGCCCGAGATTGCCCGGCACCGGCCGACGTCCGGACGACCGACGTGCTCGACGAGGTGATCCGCCAGCTCGGAGGAGAGATGTTGGAGGAACTCGTGGCCCGCATGGCCACGACCGAGGCCCTCACTGACGACCCCGCCCTAGAGGATTTTCCCCTCCGCGGCGAGTGAGCAGTGCGCCCTCGATCGCGTCCCCTAATCGTTTCGACATTTTATGTAACGAGTCAGACAATATACCTCTTGCATCGACCGAAACGATAGACGCACCCCCCAATCCGGACGACCAACCGGTCGCTTCGGCTCCCCCGCCGGCTAGACCGGTCACTCATCCGCCGCCGGCCGGACCGGCCACCCGCCCGCCCCGTAAGTCTGCTTGGGAGCGCAAACTTCCTAAGCGCTATACGGTCGCCGCGACATCTGGTGCTAACTCCCTCCACCTTCCATTGGAGATCGAGTCGACCGACAACGCTGTGAAGCTCTCGCTCGATGGGCTTATCGACTGTGGAGCAACCTCCGACTTCATTGACTCCGAGTACGTTAAGGCGAGCGGGATCCCGGTCCGCCGGCTCTCGCAACCCATTCCGGTGTTCAATGTAGACGGCTCCCCCAACGAGGCCGGCTTCATCCGAGATGTCGCGACTCTCGTTCTCCGCTACAAGGGTCACAGCGAACGAGTCCAACTCGCTGTAACTGGGCTCGGTAAGCAAAAGCTTATTCTTGGGTATTCCTGGCTCCGGAAGCATAACCCCGAGATCAACTGGGATACCCGAGAGGTCAAGATGAGCCGATGCCCGTCCGGTTGCACGACCTGTGTCGATGAGGCCAGAGCCGAGCGTAAGCAAGCGAAGACTATCGCCCGCATCGTCCGGCAACTCCGAGCCGGACCGGTCCCGACCATTTGCACTATCGACACGGACGACCGGCTCGGCGAGGATGATGATGACGAGTTCGAGGAGGACCTGCCCGAACTCCTGCTAGACGACTCGGACGACTCGGATGACGAAGATGACCCTCTCGAGGACGGAGACCGGGTCTTTTACACCCAGTTCTCTCCTCCAGAAGACATCCGGGCCACCAGCACTGTCTCACAGCGGCTGGCCGAAGCCTTCGCCAAGAACTCCGCACCCGGTAAGGATGAACTTCCGGAGTGGGTGCGTGACTTCGAGGATGTCTTCAACCGAGAGGCCTTCGATTCACTACTGGACCGTCGCTCGTGGGACCATGCCATCGAACTCGTCCCGGATGCCAAACCGGCCAACTGTAAAGTCTACCCGATCTCACCTCTCGAGCAATGCGAGCTCGACGCGTTCATCGAAGAGGGGTTGGCGACCAGCCGGATCCGACCGTCGAAGTCACCGATGGCCTCGCCTGTCTTCTTCGTCAAAAAGAAGGACGGCGCGCTCCGGTTCGTACAGGATTACCGGGCGCTCAATGCGATGACCGTGAAGAACCGGTACCCGATCCCTCTGATCAACGACCTCATCAACCGTTTGAAGGGAGCCCGGTTCTTCACGAAACTCGATGTCCGGTGGGGCTTTAATAACGTCTGCATCCGGGAAGGCGACGAGTGGAAGGCTGCCTTCCGGACGAACCGGGGCCTTTTCGAACCCTTGGTGATGTACTTCGGCTTGACCAATTCCCCTGCGACCTTCCAGACAATGATGAACGACATTTTCCAAGACCTCATCCTGTCTGGGGACGTCATGGTATACCTCGACGACATCCTCATCGCACACTCGGACCTTACCCGGCACCGGGAGATCATCTGGGAAGTTCTCCGCCGGCTCCGGGAGCACAAGCTTTTCCTGCGCCCGGAGAAGTGCGAGTTCGAAAAGACGTCGATTGAGTACCTGGGGGTTATCGTCTCTCACAATCACGTAGAGATGGACCCGGTCAAGGTTGCCGGCGTCACTAACTGGCCGACGCCGGAGTGCAAGAAGGACGTGCAGCAGTTCCTCGGCTTCACAAACTTCTACCGGCGGTTCATCAAAGCGTTCTCAGATGCCGCCCGGCCGCTGTTCGACCTCACCGGAAAGCGTGCTCCCTGGGTTTGGACCGAACTCGAGGCGACCGCATTCCAAGCCATCAAAGATGCGGTCACCCGGGAGCCGGTCCTTGTCCTGCCGGACGAGTCCAAGCCGTACCGACTAGAGGCGGATAGCTCGGACTATGCAACCGGCGCTGTCCTGTCTCAACCGGGCGACGACGGCAAGTGGCATCCGGTCGCGTTCTACTCCAAGAGCTTGAGTCTGGTCCAGCGCAACTACGAGATCCACGACAAAGAGATGCTCGCGATCATCCGAGCCCTCGAGGAATGGAGGCACTTCCTCGAAGGCGCGCAGCATCCGATCGAGATCTGGACCGACCACAAGAACCTGGAGTATTTCCGGGAGTCGCAAGATCTCAACCGGCGACAGGCGCGGTGGTCCCTGTATCTGTCCCGGTTTGATTTCGAGCTTCACCACAAGCCTGGGCGCTCTATGGGTAAACCAGACGCGCTCTCCCGGCGTCCGGATCACGGACCGGGCCCGGACAACACGGATGTGACGCTCCTGAGTCCCGCCCTGTTCCGGATCCGTGCGTTGGAGGGCATCGTGGTAGCTGGCCCGGAGGTTCCCCTCCTGCGGGACGTCCGAGAGGCACTCGCTGGCGAACCGGACCTTGAGGAACCCGTGGCTCTCGCAGCTCGGGACCTCCTTAAGGCCCGAGGAACCCGGTCCACCCGGTCGGCCGAATGGCACGTCGAAGGCGGGCTGCTCTATTTCCGCGGCAAGATTGTCGTCCCTCGGGACAAGGACCTTCGCCGTCGGATCCTGGAGCAGCATCACGACACCCGGGTTGCCGGGCATGCCGGCCGGTTCAAGACGTTGGAGCTAGTCTCCCGGAACTACTGGTGGCCCCAGATGTCCCGACACGTCGGCCGGTACGTGGCAACCTGCGACCTGTGCTGCCGCACCAAGGCTCTCCGGAAGCTTCCGGTGGGCGAGCTCCACCCGACCGAGATCCCGGAGGAACGTTGGAGCACGGTCTCGGTAGACTTCGTAGTCGAGCTCCCAGAAGCCCACGGCTACGACTCGGTCATGGTTGTTGTGGACGTCCTAGGTAAACGCGCTCACTTTATGGAGTGTACGACCCGGTTGGATGCTGTCGGAGCTGCCCGGTTGTATTACCGGAACGTCTGGAAGCTCCATGGCACCCCCGAGAAGTACATCTCGACCGTGGTCCCCAGTTCGTCGCTGAGTTCACCACCGAGCTTTGGCGCCTCATCGGGATCAAACCGGCCACCTCTACGGCTTACCACCCGCAGACCGACGGCCAGACCGAACGCGTCAACCAGGAGATGGAGCAGTTCATCCGGCTTTTCACTAACTACAAGCAGGATGACTGGGATGAGCTCCTTCCGGCCGCCGAATTCGCATACAACAACCACATCCACTCTTCGACGCAGCAGGTTCCGTTCATGACGGACACCGGCCGGCTCCCCCGGATGGGGTTCGAGCCGAACGGGCCGCGTTCGAAAGTAGAGTCGGTTAACGAATTTCACGACCGGATCGCTTCCGGGGTCTCTGAGGCGAAGGCCGCCCTCGTAAAAGCAAAGGAGGAGTACAAGCGGTACTACGACCGCCGACGCACCCCTGCGCCGGACATCAAGGTCGGCGACCGGGTCTGGCTCGATGCTTCCGACATCCAAACGACCCGGCCGTCCCCGGAGCTCTCTCACCGACGCCTAGGCCCTTTTAAAGTCACCAAGGTCGTCGGCCAAGGCGCGTACAAACTGGAACTGCCACCCGTCTCTCCCGACTCCACCCGGTGTTCCCGGTCGTGAAGTTGCAGCTCGTGGAAGATGACCCCTTCAAAGGCCGCCCGGGCTATGACGAACCGGCTCCGGTCCTGCCGGACGTCCCTGGCGATGCACCCGAGTGGGAGGTCGAAGAGATCCTCGACGCGAAATCCGGTATAAATCCCTCTGGTACATGGTCCGGTTTAAAGGGTATGACGAGTCGCACAACCAATGGGTGAAGCACTCCGATGTATTCGCTGACGAGGCTGTTGCCGAGTTTTACCGGAAGTACCCCTCAAAACCCCGGATCATCGCCCACGCCGCTTTCGATTCCCTCCCATTCCGCGACCCCTCCGTCCACGTTCGTTCCCTCCGGCATATGCGTCGAGTCGCCGCATTCCAAGGGGGGGTGATGTCAGGGGAACCTCCGCCCGGCCCCGGTCACCCGGCACCCGGCCCCGGTCATCCGGCACCCGGCGCCCGGTCGACCGGCCCAGTTTACGTAATCCACCTATGGATCCCAAAAGGTCGCTTACACAATGGCATCAAGTCTGCGATCAAGCCCGAGACATCTGCCGATCACTCCGGTCATGTGCTACTAGTCAGTAGCCACTTATACCCACGACCTAGCGTGGGAATCCTCAGAGTTTCTTCTCTTCGGATTCCCCTCGCTAGGTGCGTATCTTCTTGTATTTAGCTACTTCTTATTCATACCTTCGGATTCCCCTCGCTAGCCCCTTGAGATTCTCGGGTCTAGAGGTTGCCCTTACAGTGGGAGTGGGAATGAGGGGAAGGGCAGCGGGGCGGTGGGGCTGTTGGGGGCAGGCGGTGGTGGGCGTACTGTCGGCGGTGGGGTGTGTGGTTGGGGGGATGGCGATGGTGTGGTTGTAGTTGTCGCTGACACTGGTACTATTTTTGACTCGGCTTCGAACGGACTTGGACTTGACATTATCTATTACACGTATGACGGATACATAAAAAACGCTGTACGCTGTCTTGTATATTCCTTAATGACTCTTGGCAGCTAGCTCTCCTTGTCGACTTTCGAGGATGGTAGACGCTCGCATTTCCTTTTTTGGACTTTTCGACGGCGCTTAAACGTGGCTGTGCGGGCGCTTACGACTTGCCCTTTTCACCCAATCTCATTCCTCGCAAACGACTCCACGGCGGCGGTCAGCGCAACCTAGGATCGCGGACTTCATGGTTTGGTTTGAGCTGGGATGGCCATTGTACTCGGCCCACGGTGCACCTTTCACTGGCAGATACTCGGCCCTGAACAATGGCGCTGGAACCGCTCACTGGCATTCACAATGAACTTTAGCCGGAAACGCGATTGAACGCGACGACTGTATCTAAAACGAAGAAAAAATAAAGTCATCAAGCTGGAGTCTCTTCTCTTCTGTCAATCGGAGTCGTGGCCACCTCTCTCACTCTGAGTCTAGTCGCTCATGATACATTCGCTTGGAGTCTTCGCTTGGAGCCCTGGACAGACTAAGGCTGAACTGTATCCAACAAGTTACGCAATGATGCTGGTTCTTGGAATTTCATCCAAGTTCATGGACTGGTGGCCAGAGCTTTTTTTTTTTTTTGAAAAGAATCATCCGCAATCAAACGAAATTACGGTCTCCTACTTGGGTTTAACCAGATGGTTATGACGACCTGTGGCGGATGGTCCGCACCTGCGCCTCGTGATTCGAAATTTTCATGGCAGGCAGGCATCCGTTCGATTCGGGGCCGGGTCTTACGTGAACCGAGACGTTTGGTTTTTTTCCATATTTTATTTCATTGACCCCCGTTCGATTCGGTCGATACATAGGTCAGTTCTGCGTCTTTAATACGTCTTTCCCCCGTTTCTATGTAACTTGTCCCAGGATGATTGAGGGGAAAGAACACATAGCCCCCGCAACCCATCTACAGATGCACACTTCTGGGGCATATTGGGGTAGGCTTATCCGGTTGTTTATAGCGTGGGTGTACGCACGCTAGGATGAGAAAGTCAATCTGTGATTTTGCTGCTGCGCTGGGTCGGGTGTGGGTTTGGATATACAGTCGGAAAGTTTTTTAAGCCTGGTCCCAACTTGGTCCTCTACTTAACTTCCGAAAACGCGTCGCAAGTGTGCGGCTGTCGGATGTCACCGCCTTGTCACCGCCATTCGTCGCGCGCGGTCAACAGACGCCGTCCAAATTTCAGGGGCGGTGCAGGATTCCCTTTCGATCGGGAAGATTTGGCTGTAGCCTGCGGGAGCGTACGGATCATGATCCTGATCATTTATTTCAAAATCACCTCGGTCACTCAGCGACCATCAAGCGACCATCCACCTTTGTCCGCCCTCAAAAATGCATCCAGCGCTACACGCGAGCAATCTCAGTCGGCTCCCCATATCATTTCGAGTATGGTCCAATCGCTAACCTTACCTCCCGCTCACCCCGTTCAAAATCAGAGAATCGCCACCGCTGCTTGTGCAGCGCATGCATCCGCAGAGGAGATCGACCGCTTCGCCAGGCTCCTGACTACATCCCCCCGGAGAAAGGTCGAATTTCTCCCAGTCCTTTTTGCAATGCTTGACCCTTCTCGCATTCCGACGACCGAGCAACTCGATCCCTGCTCTGCGGATACGCTCTGCATCGTCCGAGCAGCGTTGCTCTCCATCTGCACGATATTCGGGTTAAAAATCCGTCCAGAGGTCGGGGCAGATTTGTGGCTGCGTATCTGGAGATGTGTCGAATTTTCATGGACATTTCGGGATTTCCTGGGCGAGTTGATGCAATTGCCGTCGGAAGAGCAGCTCTGTGTTGGCCTCGTCATCTTCAGCGACCAGATGTGCCTCTACCCTCCGAACAGTGCACTGATTACTTCGACACCGGGATTCCAAGTGTTTGTTGTGCGCGCGTGGGCATGTCTTCTCCAAAGGGAGGATATTACCCAGAACGTACCAAAAACAGCTCTTTTTGCCGTGCACGAATTCCTTACTTGCGGCACCGTCTTCTTGCATGACAGGATTGAAGGAGCCGGTGGGAGCATCGACGATTTGGCTGCATTAGCGATGATGCATTTAGACTTGGTGTCCACGACTGGAGACGCACCAATCTCCTCAGACGAAATCTGGCTCCTCCAGCTTGTACTTGATATCGTCCTCGTCACTGATGGTATGGGGCAGGACGATGACTCGGACCTCGAGGCTTCGAACCTGCTGAACCAGGACAAACCAAATCCGTCCCCAAGTCCACTATGCTCCGCACTGACATCTCCTGCATTCGTAAAGACCCTAACCATCATTGCACGTACAATCTGTAAACAGGCAACGCCCGACAATGGACAAATCGCGAGCAAGTGTTTGGGGCTTTTAGTTTCAGTCTTCAAAATGGCTCGTCGACACGATATGCTCCGGATTTCCGTACGGCATGGCTTGGTTCCCACAATCCTGGCGTGTGCGCAGCAGCCTGATTCGGAGAGCATGCACGACACGCTCCGCACCCTGCTTTCAGATATTCTTACACCATCCAGTGTCCATTATTACGCTCTGGCGGACCTCGCTACAGCCTATTTCGCAGCTGCGGAGAGTATTGGACCTGAAGCTTTTTGTCGCGCAGATGTCTTCAAGGCGTGGGCACGGTTTACACAGGCAGTGCATTCGCGCCTCGGAGTCTTCCGAAGCTTTGACTCAAATAATCGTATATCCCGTGGAGCGTGCAATAACGTAGAGGTGTGTGACATTGTCCACTTCCCTTGCAATCCAACTAATCGTTCACTGCGGTGCGGGATCGTCCTGGAAAAAAGCCGACTCAAGCGCTGCTCCGGTTGTCGCGAATTATTCTACTGCTCACCGCGCTGCCAAAGTCTCGACTGGCACCATGGGCATCGCGAGTCCTGTCCATGGCATCTCATTCATCGCACAAGTGAGTCCCTGGTTTTTAGAACCGCCGACACGGATTCTCAAATCTCATTCAGACTCCGAACTCGCTCACACCTCCCGAGAGCGTGCGTTCTTGCGCGCCCTCCTCCATCACGACTACGAGTCCGCGCGGACAGGGCTCTACACCGTACTCGTGAACGCGTGGGCCACCGAACCCGATGCTGCGTTTTACACAATGTACGACTACCGATCCGGAGGCGTAACCGTGAGTATGCACCGAATCAAGGCGGGGCGAACGGAGGGGCAGGGCAATTCCGAGTATTGGGCCGATCTGCTTGTCCGGAAATCCCGAAGCGGAGGGCGCATGGCCTTGCATGTCATGCGTGTGCGTGAAGGCGGAGGTGAGCGCGATTGGGTGATTCTGCTCCGTAGGATGACGTCGCAAGTGCCTGATGCGTTGAAGCGGATCGCGGCTTGCCTGGGATCGCTTGATCCAGCGCAACTAGAGGAACAGATCAGCAACGTGGTACGGTCGGAACTCATGGGAGATATTCACTAGCTCGGACGGGATTCAGATCGACACTATGTTGCCTGATTCATTACGTTCCGAGATAGTGCGGACGACCATTGGTATCTTGTAATGTTTGGGAGCGAGAAGAATCCGCTGCTACCTCCATATGTCCCGTCCGACATCTATTTTGCCCATGGACCACGCGAGTATAATAAATCCCCCCCCCCCACATGATTCGAACCTCGAAAAGACGACCTATTTGCCTACCTGTTCTCTTACACAGGCAGGCAACGGGATTAAGAAAGCGCTAAGATTTACAGGTTTGAGTCCTGCTTAAGGCAAACTTGGTTTTTGGGCAAAAAGGGAGGACTCAAGTAAGACCCAAACCTGGTTGGTTTGAGTCAAACTTCAAATGCTATGCGTTTGTCGCCAAACTTTGATCCACGTGCTGATGGACACGTAAGCCTCCCGAACGCGCCTAGGTACCGCTCCCCGCCTTTGCCTGCCCCTGCTTGCTTGTATTACATTTAAACCCATGGGAATTACAAGATAATGCATTATTTCATTGTATATACACAAGGACATAAGCAGTGTACATAAAAGCTCCCGTGAGATGGAGAAAGTTGGGAGGACTGACCGGTATGCCAACGCACGGACTTGAAGAGTTTGGGGAGCAAGTAAAGACTTAGAAAACCACGGGAGGGAGGATTGAGGCAGGAAACATTTGACAAAGAGGCCTTGCTTGATACCTTCATTGGCCGGCCTGGGAATTGCGCGACATTTGACGAGCCAAGAGTGGAAGGAAGTCTTGAAGCTTGAAGAGGTTGATGTGTTACTGTCAACGCAGACCCAAAAGTAGAGGTAGAGAAAGGATTTGAGGGTGGTCTTGGGGATATTTGAGGAGGCAAAGGAAAGAGCAGAACAGTGAAATAATAGAGCGTTTTGCGCACACTAGGCTAGACACTGTTGACGTGAAGGCGGCGGCTTGACGATAAAGATCTCGGACAGAACAGCTTGCGTGACATGGGTACAGTGTCTGGCTTTTATTGAGGAGTTGGGGTGTAGGCATGGAATGGGGGACCAGCCGTGAGGGTGGAAGATGGTGGGAGAGACGAAAGAGGACGATTTGTGGTTGCTGTTGTCAATGCAAAATGATTTGATCATAGCACGTGCGTTGACATGGCTTTCGCTTCAGTCAAGTTTCAAGTCAAACCCAAAGGCGGGCCGCTTTGAGTTTGACTGGAGACATTTTCTCAAGTCCTTTCCATAACGCATCATTTGGGTCTACTTCAAAAGAATACGGGTTTGACTTGAGGTTTGAATCAAGTAGGACTTCATTCACTTGCCCCGAGTTCAACTCAAACGAAGCTCTGACTGTGTAGTGCGAGGTGTTAGGAATTTGGATCGGTGTGCCCTGTCGATTGCATGCCGTCCATTTTCACGGAATCATGCTCACAGTGGCTGCTGTCGCTATTCACGGGAGGGAAAAAGGTCTACATCCGCGTGTTATCAGAATATTAATCATGCTCAGATGGGTTGGTTGCGTATGAAACTGAATTTATCAGAAATTATACACCGAAACCCCAGCCCGTCAACACGGCTTTCACTAAAATTGTGTGTATTGTATTTCTTCTGCGTACACTCGAGCTTGCTCTTGATATCCTTGTACCTGCTGACGTAATTAAAACAGGGAAATAACAGCGGGTGGGAATAGGGCAGAGGACATGATGGGAAAAGACTTTATGTAAGGAGAACATGCCTGTTCAACGGTAGTCGAACTGACGATTCGAAAATCACATAATATGTATTTCCTCCTATGTATCGTTCGGACCAACAGCAAGAACCAGTGAGGAATTACCCGTCCATCTGTATTTTAAGACCCAATTCCCACTGTCGACACCCCGCTGACCCAATACCGCTCCCTACCTCTCGACGAGACGCTGTACAAGGTAATCCCTCTAGCTAAGGTAACACATGCAGTGTCTTGTGGTGAATCCGGGTTATAGATCAATGAGAAAGAAAAGGAAAGGAAAGGAAAGGAAAGGAACGGGATGCGCATATAAAAATACTCGGATACTCACTAAAAGTACGGGGGAGAAAGATGGGTGAATCGAACGAGTGGCTCCTGACAAATCTCCTAAGAGATGTGGCTACAGTTTTGGGACACACGGCGTTCTGAACTTCTGAAAGCGCGTCAAGGACCAGTGCGCGGGTGTCGCATCGCATGTCACCGCCATTCGTCAGTCGCGGTCAATCAACGCTGTGGATGACTGGGCCGTCAAGTTTGAACGCCATTTTGGACCGCAGAGAAAAGTCTTGTTGGAGGAATAGGGGCTCACATCAACTTACCTGGTGAGTGGACAGAACGTGGGTAGGCATTCGGCCGTACAATAGGCATTCGGGCCTGGCATAGGCATTCAACGAACGCCTATGCTACTAAACATGTATGTACTCGACACGAGGCCATTCGGCTGTTTTCATCGATGCGAAGTCCTGGTACAGGGTCCGAAAAGCCTTACAAGCGCGGAGCTACAGCGCGGCAACTGCCTAGTCCTAAAAGCGCACATATGCCCTGGCTTTTGCCCCCAGGGTCAGCGTGAGAAGTCGCTTTATTCCCGCTCACCTATGGTTCGTATTATGTAACTGTAAATTGAAGTCCTCACCGTGCGGAAGAAATTCGCACCCAAAAAGCCAGTATATAGGGTGTTTCTCGTGTTCTTTGATTGATAAAAGACTAACGCGAAACGTGGGAGAATGACAACCGTGCAGCACGCAAGAGAGGCGCGACTAGATTATACTCGAAAACTAACACAAGAAACAAAGACTACGAGACTATACCAGAAGGCTCAGATCCCTCGATGCTTTTGCACCAAATCCTCCACGCTCTTGCGAAGAAAAGTAAAATTCGTAATAAGCTGCTGCCCGCGATTCTCTACGAGATCATTGACCGCGCCATGGACAGTGCGTTGAGATGTTGTGCGGTGATATGCTTCAAATGCCTCTTGTAGGTCATTCCAAGAGACACCACTAGCTGCTTTTGGTTGCAGCACTATTTTGAATAGCTCCTCAAGTACGAGAATCAAATCCACGGTGTAGGCAATGAGGACGCGTTCCACGTCAGGGCTGCGAAAGTCTGGTGAGAAGGAGGATATCTAAGGGGTGATTGTGGGGACATACGTGTTGTCCAGGACAGCGTTCGATATCCAACTCACGAAGAAGTAGGTTAATCCGAGGATTGCCACCGGTGGGGCGATGACAGCAGTTGCCGCCGTGCAAAGCGCAACAAACTGCGAAATCTTCTCTATGTCAACCGGAGAACTGGGAGGGAATTGAAATTTGGGTACGAGAATGAACGGAAACATACGAGTTTGGGCGGGGTTTTTGTTGCATATCCTGGACAACGTAAAGCATCAGATGCTTAAATTCATGGCCGTTCAACAACTCATAGATTGGAATTGAGTCCGATTAGTTGGATGTGGGTAATGCGCTCACGGATTCTGCGGTGGGTATGTTCCAACATGCAATAATGTCGTGGTGAACTTTGAGAAGACATTCGCGTAGTAGCAATCGGTTTCCAAACACGGGGATGCTAACAGTCAGAGCACGCCAGTAATCTGCCACGCGAAATTATAAAATGGGCGAAAATAAATAGCGCTGACGTCACGTACAACTCATTCCTTTGCTTTCCACGGAGCGAAGAACGTTAGTGTAGATATCATGGGACGTGGACGGCACTTACGCCACGCAGGCATCGATCTTCAATGGAAGACTGGCTTTCTGCGCAATAGCCCACATGATCCATGCGTCGCCTTTCAGGCGCTCTTCCACAATTTGGCGAGTCAAGTCAACAAGTGTTAAGATATTATCGTCGTATCCTCTACGAACTGTGGACAAATCAGTGCGGTCGTATAAATAGAATATCTGGACCTACCTGAAACGTTGATAAAAGTCGGCTTGTCAATATTCAAGCGTTTCGCAGCGCCGAGGAGGGATTTAATGCAGCCATCGAACTCGCGCTGGGCGATACCTTTTCTGTCAGCATCCTCGTCATACTTTCGGACCAACCGGTCATATTGGGTGAAGACAACGACGGCGGGGACTACAAGAAGGCGGTACTCAGCGCGTATCCCGTGGGAAAGATGCTCACTCACTCTGACGCTCATGCGCAAGTTTAAGAAACTCTTCGTCTCCGGTCTCGAGTACCCGCGCACCATCAGTAGGAGTTTGTATGCAGAGCCTGTTCTAATGGTTCAAACGCGGGCCTAGTTCAAGAGGGGAATCTACTCAACCACACGGCATGCAACCGATCTTTTAGTTCCAGCTGCTTGTTGCTTTTTGCAATGATGAAATCACGAACAACCTCGAATGTGTCCATATTAGCTGGTTCGAAACCTTCCGAGTCGTGCAGGACGAAGCGTTCATTGGTTGCAGAGGTAATTTCGGAATAAATGTCGGCTTCTCCTGGCTTGGAGTGAGAGACTTTCTACAGTGAAGGCAATTAAACTGCTAGTCAGCCACTCTTGAATGCGTAGCTCACCGCATCGTTGACCTTAAACACGGAGTTAATCAGGGACGACTTCCCTGCGCCCGACTGATTTGCGTTAGAAGTCAGCTGCAGTGATTGAACGAGGTAAGAATCGCACCCCGCCGACTGATACGATGCGGAACCTGCCAGTTCTCGCACTCAGGCAGACTGGTTTGAGCCCATGCAAATCACATACCGCTCGCATGTTCGCAGGATCTCCTCGACCGTGGATTCAGTTGGCATCGCTTGATCGTGCCCACCAGCCTGAGTTTTCGTGATCGAAGGTGAAGCCGACTCGGGCACTGCGATATTTTCCGATTTCAAGTCGACCACAGTACGCGTAGACGAATCAGACGGTACGTCGCGTGACATAAATGGATGGAAAGAGAGTCTTGATACGCAGGAGAAACGAGGACTACATAAATGCGGATGCTCTGCGTCACAGCGCCAAATATGGACAGCAGATGACAGCATTCCGTCTTCATTCCGGTATTGGCAGATCTTTACAAGAGGTGCCACTCGACAGGCATTGGACGTATGTTATGAATGATTGGAAGTGTGATCGACGTTCTCCTTCCTCCTCCCTCCTCATCCGTCCTGAGGTCGTCTGGTCTGTATGCGAGCAGTTTTACTGGCATTTCTCGACGACCTGCACACATCATACCATTCCAACCGCCGTGCACCTCCGGCGGCAGATACAAGGGACGGACGGCCCGAGTCGCGGCTGTCTTCCAAGTCATACCGTAAGATCGATGTGGTGCTAGATCATGACCTTTAAGCTGGTTCCGGGGTTCCTTCGCTCACCGCCTTCCAGACCGTAAGATCGATGTTTAGCTCATAACAGTAAACCTGGTTCCAGACTTCCTCAATACCGTGTGTATTACCACGCTCGCCGCCTGTCCGGTTCTCCGCTGGACACCAAGGCGGTAATAAGTGGGGATTCGAAAGATCTGGAAGAATCCTTATAATACCCGTACCCAGACGGCACACGGTTACTCCACTCCCCCACCATGGACACAGGGACTGCTCTCCCCAGGCGCCTTCCAAATGTCCAGTTCCGAGTCCTGGTTGCTGGAAGGGCAAATGCAGGGAAGACTTCCATTCTGCAGAGGGTGTGCGAGACCACCGAGAGTCCTGAGATCTACAAGGTCCAAGTTGTCAACGGAAATAAAATTCGGGAGCAGGTAGGTCCAATAAATACCCTACAAAAACTTATATCGAGGGGTGGGTTCCTGTAGATTCGTTTGGATCCGACGTCCGAGGTCTGTGACACCTCACACGGAATGAGGTTTCTCACTTGTTTTGCGCAGCGTGGTCAGCACAATATTTCAGACGAGTTGGTATTCACAAATCATACGGGTTATGTCTTCCACGACTCCCGTGGATTTGAGAGTGGGAGCACCAACGAGATGGAGCTCATCGAAGCATTTGTCCGCGACAGATCGCAGCGACGGAAGCTACAGGAGCGGTTGCATGCGATATGGTCTGGATATCTGAGTACTCGTTTCCGTTATCTCACCACATTAATATTCTTTGGAGGTACTGTATTCCGATGGACAAACACCGCCCGGGTTTGGACATCGCTCCCTTCCACAAGATCTGCGCAGTCACGAATGGTGCGTCGCGCTTCTATCGGCATATCAGTCTTTCATTCGGTGTGCGAAGTCCCTGTTATTGCCGTTTTTACAAAGTACGAGGCCTTCAAGCGGAACGTGCGGATGGACTTGGAGGATGAGGCGGCAGGGGAACTCGACGATATAGAAAGGCGCACACACGACGAATGTCAAGAGCGGTTTAAGAGTCAATTTTGGGAGCTGTTGGGCACATCCGGGAAATTTGTGCGGCTGGAGGGTGAGACATCCATGTATATCCTGGTGGATCGTTCATTCATATAGTACATCAGGGATGAACAACCCAGATAGACGTTGTGATAAGCTTGTCAGGACAACGATGGATGCCCTTAATCCTGATGCCGTTGCACTTATGCTTGTGGCGGTGCAGAAAGGGAACTTAGAACTGAGTGTACGGCGCGTGGTGGACCGGTGAGTGTTCAAGTATGAATGAGAGATGAATGCTTCAAAACAAACTAGTTTCGGTGAGAAGGGAGATTTAATTCGCAAGTGCTTCGTTGCTTTTCCTGCGCTCTGGGTGGGTGGTACCCGGTTTGGTGCATTGACTGATGCTTGCTTCCTGCGGTTCGGGTGTTTAGTTGGTGAGTCCCTCGCTCCGTGCTCTCGATGCTGTCCTCGCTGATCTGACGCCCTACGCTGCTGTTCAGTTCGTGAGTCCCTCGTTGTGTGCTCTCGATGCTGTCCTCGCTGATCCGATGCCCTGTGCTGCTGTTCAGGAAGTGAGTCCCTCACTGCGTGCTCTCGATGCTGTCCCTGCTGAGCCGACACCCTGCACTGCTGTTCAGTTTGTGAGTCCCTCGCTGTGTGCTCTCGATGCTGTCCCTGCTGATCCGACACCCTGCACTGCTGTTCAGGAAGTGAGTCCCTCGCTGCGTGCTCTTGATGCTGTCCCCACTGATCTGACGCCCTGCGCTGCTGTTCAGGCCGTAAGTTCCTCGCTCCGTGCTCTTGATGCTGTCCCCGCTGATCCAATGCCCTGCGCTGCCGTTCAGGGCGTGAGTCCCTCACTGCGTGCTCTCGATGCTGTTGCCGCTGATCCGACGCCCTGCACTGCCGTTTAGGCTGTGAGTCCCTCACTGCGTGCTCTCGATGCTGTTGCCGCTGATCTGACACCCTGCGCTACCATTCAGTTTGTGAGTCCCTCGCTGCGTGCTCTCGATGCTGTCCCCACTGATCCGACGCCCTGCGCTGCCGTTCAGTTCGTGGGTCCCTCACTGCATGCTCTCGATGCTGTCCCCGCTGATCCGACACCCTGCACTGCCGTTCAGGACGTGAGTCCCTTGCTATGTGCTCTCGATGCTGTCCGCACTGATCCAACACCCTGCGCTGCTGTTCAGGATGTGAGTCTCTCGCTGTGTGCTCTCAATGCTGTCCCCGCTGATCCGATGCCCTGGGCTGCTGTTCAGGAAGTGAGTCCCTCACTGCATGCTCTCAATGCTGTCCCCGCTGATCCGATGCCCTGCGCTGCTGTTCAGGAAGTGAGTCCCTCACTGCATGCTCTCGATGCTATCCCCACTGATCCGATGCCTTGTGCTGCCATTCAGGATGTGAGTCCCTCGCTGTGTGCTCTCAATGCTGTTCCCGCTGATCCGACACCCTGCACTGCCATTCAGTTGGTGAGTCCCTTGCTGCGTGCTCTGGATGCTGTCCCCGCTGATCCGATGCCCTGCGCTGCTGCTCAGAAAGTGAGTCCCTTGCTGCGTGCTCTCAATGCTGTCCCACTGATCCGATGCCCTGCGCTGCTGTTCAGAAAGTGAGTCCCTCGCTCCGTGCTCTCGATGCTGTCCCCGCTGATCCGACACCCTGCACTGCCATTCAGAACGTGAGTCCCTTGCTGCGTGCTCTCGATGCTGTCCCCACTGATCTGATGCCCTGTGCTGCCATTCAGTTCGTGAGTCCCTTGCTGCATCCTCTTGATGCTGTCCCCGCTGATCCGAAAGCCCTGTGTTGCCGTTCAGGACGTGAGCCCCTCAATGTGTGCTCTCGATGATGTCCCTGCTGATCCGACGCCCTGTGCTGCCATTCAGTACGTGAGTCCCTCTCTGCGTGCTCTCGATGCTGTCCCCACTGATCCGATGCCCTGTGCGGCCATTCAGAACGTGAGTCCCTCGCTGCATGCTCTCGATGTTGTCCCTGCTGATCCGACACCCTGCACTGCCATTCAGTTGGTGAGTCCCTCGCTGCGTGCTCTCGATGATGTCCCCGCTGATCCGACGCCGTGCACTGCCTCTCAGGCCGTGAGTCCCTCGCTGCATGCTCTCGATGCTGTCCCTGCTGATCCGATGCCCTGGGCTGCCGTTCAGAATGTGAGTCCCTCATTGCATGCTCTCGATGCCATCCCCACTGATCCAACGCCCTGCACTGCCGTTCAGGATGTGAGTCCCTCACTGTGTGCTCTCGATGCTGTCCCCACTGATCCACACCCTGCACTGCCGTTCAGGGCGTGAGTCCCTCGCTGCGTGCTCTCGATGCTGTCCCCACTGATCTGATGCCCTGCACTGCCATTCAGGCCGTGAGTCCCTTGCTGTGTGCTCTTGATGCTGTTTCCGCTGATCCGACACCCTGTGCTGCCATTCAGTTGGTGAGTCCCTCGCTGCATGCTCTCGATGCTGTCGCCACTGATCTGACACCCTGCGCTGCCGTTCAGGCTGTGAGTCCCTCGCTCCGTGCTCTCGATGCTGTCCCCGCTGATCCGATGCCCTGCACTGCCATTCAGTTCGTGAGTCCCTCGCTGCGTGCTCTCGATGCTGTCCCCACTGATCCCTCCCATTCACTTGCAATACGAGCAATTTAGAAAAGGCGGCTTTCTTCAATCGTGGACTTTACCGACAAAGTTGGTTCCTCTTACTACAATTGCCACTGTAGTTTTCATCTCCCCCCCAGGTTGCTCCACCGAACAACCCAAAATTCGGGATTATTGGTATTCACTTTACGCCTTCCTTCATAAATCTTAATCCACCTGTATACAGTGACACTCATCCTTCTCCTCCACACCACACTTGTATTTCTCAATTCTCGGATCACCGTCGAAAATGCCCTCCAACAGGGGTATGAGCTATACTTCAAGACTGACATGGGTGTCAAAATCAACCTCTGGCTCGCCACCTCTCCTGACCGCACTCAGGAGGAAATGATCCAATTCATCCTATCGTGTAAATACCTCTGGCGCTTCCATCCTGTGACAAAAAAATTGATATGACTTACAGCCAAACTTTGACCAGCAATCCCATAGCGGAAGTCCGCTGCTGTTTTCCATGTAGTTCCATATTGTTACCTTACGTGGGCTTTAGGGCCATTGCTTCGCATGGCATTACGAGTTCGGTTCGCTGCGCGGCTTTGGCGTCGTCCTTGATGTGTCTGTTGCTAATTTTCGATCAATTCTCGTTGTCTCGCACCAATTCTCTCGCTCGCTGATCCAAATTCGCATCACTTGTCTCTGATTCAAACTCGCATCATTTATCGCGTCAATTCTCGGCGATTGACTTGTTGACCATCATCTTCGCTTACCCGACTCTGGTGTACTGTACCATTTCGACCAAGTGTTCACCGGGTGTGACCTGTGACCACAAGTGTTCAAACGCCAAGTGTTCACCGCCGGACTGGGACCTGTGACACCTATTTTGAGTGTTCAATTGTCCAAGTGTTCACCTAAGATTGCCGAGAAGCTAACGGTGACGGTCTAATCACCCGTTGCCAAATCTGCGCATTCGGGGTAACAACAATCACTGAATCAGACGCCAAATTTGGCCTCTTTTTTTTGGAGACACAGCGATTCCTGATCATCCTCTATGGCTTCCTTCGACCGTGGGGAATGGATCTCACGCGACAAGAAATGGCAGGATGCGTCAAAGGCTGCCCGCCAAGCGTGTCGAAATGACTTCAATATCCCCGAGCGCATCGCGTCCCAAATTCTACCCGACAACATCAGGAAAACCAAAATGCTTGTGCAGTACTATGCAGCAACCTGTGGCTGTGATGTACCTATGAGGCACTATGAGGCCCTATGCAGTACTATGCAGTGCTGCATAGGGCTCATAGTGCCTCATAGGTACACGTGGGCTTTAGGGCCATTGCTGCGCATGGCAATACGAGTTCGGTGCTGCGCGGCAAAACATTATAAGTGTACATCCAAGGGGACTATAACCAAACCAAAGGTGAGCGGAGAAAATCTTGATGCCCGAGAGCAGCTTTGGGCACAACAACAGATGTACTTGGCTGTAGAGCCCTCGCACAACAAGCTCGGATAAAATCGGAGCATCTATGGCCTCCAACAAACAACTGACAAAGCTCGGCCAGTACTATAGAATTTCACGTCCAACATCTGCAGCAAAGCTGACCGCAAACAATGTCCGGTGGGAAATTTGAAAGCCCGCATGGGCCTCAGGCAAATGACCCTCAGATTAATTGCGACCGGGAATAAGGCAGGAAATATGAGGGATCGAGAGCAGCAGCGCAGGAGAAGTCAGATATTTCGACAATCTGTAACGAATCGAATAGGCTAGGGGCATCCCAGGAGACGGGGACACTAAATAAATCTAAATCCTCTAGTCGACAGAACACATTGCCAACCCAATTGGCAGGTTCAAAAGGATCTCGTACAGATCTCGAGCGCGGATATGAGGAGTAATCCAGCATATTTGCGAGGTACGAGGATCATTTTGTTGAAGCGTCTGTCTACGAAAGACTACCCGGCATGTAGATGTACACCAGCGTTAAAGTGACAAGATTAAGTGTAAGTACAATACTGCAGTGGGTTTGGATACAGCGAAAAACTATGAAATCTTCCGTGAAGAGGTCGAAATATGTCATGTCGTCAACCAGACCTGCTAGACGAATATTGAGATCGCTGTAAGAGATTTTCGATAAGGGGAACCCAAGTTGATACATATGCTGGCTTTTATAGATCACGAGGTTGGACCAAAAAGCAGGTGTAACACAAACGCGACCCTAATATTGCGAATTATTTGAAGTTTATAAAATGCGCAAGAAATCTTACATGCCACTCTCTGCACACACAAGCAACGATACCTCGAGCATAGGCTGACTGCCGAGGCGTGAGAGACAGATCTTTGACCAGATCCAGAAGGCTCTTAATCAACAATTCAGCAAGAAGTTGAGGAAGTGCCTGAGATTGTTTGGTCGGGTCCGTACACAGGTCTGGCTCCAAAGAATTGGGAAATAACTAGGCAAATGTACATAAAAAAGGTTATAATATGCGGATGGCGGTGTGCAATCAAATACGATGTAGGTGGTAGACCATTCACTGCCTGGTGAATTGCAAGACGCTGTACCAGAATCTGGCAACACACCTAAGAATTGAACTGCAAGTAGGGTGAAACCCGAAGAAATAAAGCCACAGCTGTACCTCCTAAGAGGAAACAAGTCCGGTTTCCGGGTCGGTCATAGCGAGCAGAATGGCTTTAGGAGATGGGAGGGAATAAGATACAACTGGGCAGCAACCAGCGATTTTCACAATCAGCTGCAAACGTCAACACAGTCTTCATAGAAACTGCAGCCTGAGACTAATCAGATAACATAGAACGGAAATAATCCACACACCATATTTATCTGCATTTGAAACACTCCAAAGCGATAAGTCGGTAGTTAAGGATATTATACACGCGTCAGTACTTCAACGGTCGGTGAATCTAGTACCTTGCGGAAGTCAGCCCTCCCAGAAATCGAATGTTCAGGTTACTACTGTGCGTCTTGAAATCAACACCTTCCACGGCACCCGTACAGGAACCTACAGAAGCACAGGTACGTTTCGATGCAGGGACGATACCAGTACTAATTCTTCATGTAGGATACTGTGATGGATATTGGTTCTTTTGCGATCAATTAGCCTCCATGAACTCTCACGGTTTTGAAGTACAGCCACATCTACTTCCGACGTGTCGCACTGTGCTGTGCATTGCCTCGGGCATGGTCTCGGGCCTGCTTCGGGCTGCGGAGTCATTGCCCTTTGACTCCACTCGAGTCATTTACCATATTTAGAGTATTTCTATGTATATAAGGGAGTCTTCCCTCCCTGTGGAGACAATCTATCTTACCTTTGCAATACCATTATTGCCTTGAAGCGCCAGCCTTCCACTGGGAATCTTACCACTGAGGTAAAGTTATTGCCTTGCATAGCAGGTACATTTCTTAGCCTCCAGTCCTAAGAACTACGTGATATTCCGTTGTTCGCGTCTAGTAAAGCCTCGCACTTACTATTCGGCTGTTTGGTATCGTTCGCGGTGAGCGTTAGCTGTTTTCTAGGGATTTCTGAACCAAATCTATTCGTCTGCTGCTAGACAGCATATTTCTCTCACGCTTCGGCAGCGCGCGAAGTCCAGATCTATTACAGATACAGAATAAACGAGCAAGCTACCAGCGAGTAAAATATATACCAGACAGGTTGCGCAACAGCGACCGAATCACCTTGTGGCTGATTTGGCGTGCGCAGTCTGCTGGCTCGAATGGCTCGATACAAGAACAGTGTTTTTGGTGTAATAAGGTCATTCTCACGTAGTTATGATAGTACAGAATGTACCCGGTCCCTCAACATTTGGCTGACCGACTGAAGTTCAAAATACTTCATTCAATGGAATCAATGTTCCAGGGAGTCATTATGAGACCCATACACACAAGGATACCTTCTTTAGCCTTCCCTCTAGCACTTTAAAAACTTCCATTGTCTTAATTTCACCCACCATTCGAGTCACCAGCTATCCAACTGTGCACGCAAAATCAGCCACGAGGTGGCTCGGTGGCTGTTGCGCAACCTGTCTACTATCAAAAGTATTCCAACTCAGTATACCAGTCTTTCCCATCTTCTTATACTGATATAGATTACGAACTATTTGCGCTCAGTTAGACACCTGGTAGGCATATTGGTAGACTTAGCTCTGATTTCCACATATCTAGGACCCATGTCGTGTCTCCTTGGGTGATCTGCCAGATGAGCCCATTCCGAAGGAATTACGTCGGCTTCTGATGACAGCCAAAGTACCGAAAGAGGTTTCGGCATATTAACAGAGTATGGGATGACATGTGGATGGAAATGTACAACTTGGCAGACACCGGTATGATGGTGAGGTTACTTAGCTGAAAAATACCCCAAGCAAAGTCGTGCAAACGGCGCTCAAAACAAGCATGGAGGAAGTGGTCGGGTTCAGGATTGACAAGGAGTTATCTCAGAGTGACTGGAGTGCAATACAATTGACTAAGGAACAGATCGAATGTAAGCGAACAACATTTTAGCAAATCAAGGCACAAAGAATAGATGCCGCCGCGATGCCATAGCATCTCTCCGACTGTACCACGTCCTGAAGGACAAAATGCGAGGAAGTCGGTAGCACGATTCCAGAGGGATGGTAGACATTTAACAGTAGACTCGGAGACCCGACACGCACGAGGCTGGCAGCAGATGGCAGCGAGGTAATTTCAAACCGAGCGACTGCATGTGGTACACGGCTGGAAAGTTCCAAGTAGGGCTTCGACCCGTGCGTCCCATCAGACGGCCGGGTCGAAAGAAGGCCGTCTTTTGCAACGGACGGGGCTCACCCGTCCGTCATACCCGTTACGGCCGTCGACGGGTGATTTTAATTTTTGGTGCCTCTCGCCCTCTAGTATGGCGAGAAAAATGTACGTGGAAGCTAAACACCTATGGTCAACTAAAAATGGTTTCTTAGACGCCTCTCGTGCCACTCACCAGCGTGCTTTGACGAAGATTCAAGATACCATCTCAACTTTACATAAGCTTGCGCGACGGAACTTCATCCACTATCCACTAGAAAATTTCTCCCGAGAAACGCGACTACAGAGTCTATAGGCATTAGCACCCTATTTCACAAAATGGAGCCTAGACTTCCTGTGGTGCAGGGAATCGCGCAAGCAGATACCATTTAGGGAATTTGTCCGGGCGGCGGGCATACAACCACCATCAAGTTGTGTCTTCAAACGGCCCGGGAATGCTGGTGAGGGTAAAATAATCATACATTTCGCTTTTAGAGACTGTGCCGCAAGTCTCCAGGGCTCAGTAGCGTGCCGGAATGGTGAATTTCGGTGGTCATCCGGTGGGACCTGTCAACCTGTCGACGGACGGGTACGGGTGCACCCGTTGACGGGCCCACCCGTCCGGTACCCGTCCATCAGAGAAGACGATCCCACCTCATGTCGGACGGGTACCGACTTGTCGCGACGGGACCCGTACCCGTCAGTTACGGGGACGGGTCGAAGCCCTAGTTCCATGTGTACTCTCCTTAGTCATATATGTACCGATCTTTCGCTTGTCTCTAAAAAATATTTAGTACAATCTCCCGAAACAAGAAAAGAGCCAAAAAAAAAAACTGTGCACAAAGTAAAGGGGTGGGCGGAGCAGGTTTGACTTGTAAGACCAGAAACAGCATACGGGAATTACAATGCACCGTAGACCCAAGCAGATCGCACTGCATGAGTCGTAAGCGCACCAAATCAACGAGAGTAATTCTGAATAACGACAGCAAGAAGACGACAAGCGCTCATCATGCCTAGAATCGTGAAAGATCTTACGCAATGGTAACGTCAGCAGAGATACGAGAGTAACTCAAAAAGGAAGAAATACCCACGAAAATTGACTAATATAGTAATGCCTCCAACACGAAGCGCATACGTCATTACACAATTTTCACCTCACTTGGCTGTACAAACGGAGATAAAAACGAGTCTAAATAAATTTAGAACTCGTAATCTCGGCCACGGTTTTCCTGATGAACGCATCCATCCATGCAGTACTGGAATTTTCACTACCGCGGTCCACCCTGGGGGTTCAGCCTCTCGATAATGCCGCATTTTTCAGCAAGTATGCTCCAGATCCGGTGGATGCATCCACCATCCTCCGTTTGCGCCACCTAGATTTACCGCCAGTCAAAGTTATCCGGCAACTCTTTCATGACGCCAACCAGGCCTGGCTCGATGGCTTTACCTCAATCAAGTACGAACATCTTTCTGGCGAGGCCATCACCCATTTCCCGCTCTGGGTGATTTCGTTCTGGATGGCCGTGATTGACATCCGACTTCAAGTCCGAAAACCGTGGACATCAGCTCGAGACTGGCTCAAAAAACAGATGGAGCACAAGAAGAATCCGGAAATACGGAAACAGGCGGCGATTGTTGCCAAGCTTCTTGGGATTCTCCCCTGGAACGCATTCAAACGCGGTCTTTCTGATGCTAGCCCGATCCACACGCTTTACCGATTTCTCGGACCGGAGTGGTTAAGCAGCACAGATGAAAACGATATGTTGGAGATGCTTCGTGACCGAGTAGCGAGTGATCCAGAGCTCGCTGGATCTGTGCGTGTCGAAGCTGTGGAATTTACAGCCAAACTCGTCGGAGCATACAAAACTCGCCACGATATCGATTACCATGGCGCGACGGGGTCCCGATGGCTCCATAGCTTGGGAACAGATGTATTTGTCCACGGAGAACGTCTGATTACAATTGCTCACCTTGGCGAGGTTGACAAGAACAAACATTGGGCTGCAATCGAGGTCGATGGTCCCCAGCGCTTATTTCGCTACGGGGATTCGTTTGGAAAGGAAGTTCCAGCCATTCTCTACCAAGCGTACGAGTGGTGGAAGTCTCAACACATTGACGATGCGATCCACTTCGACACACTGCCTTCGTCGACGCAAATGGACGGACACTCGTGGCATGATGGCCGAAAATGCTGCAGAGAGAGCTATTTTTCCGACTGTCCCTTTGCTGGAGCAGGATGGTGTTGTCTGCGCACGACTGAAGATGTTTAGTAAGCTTTCAAATCGAGTACTAGATCGGGTGAGTATAATCGAACTGAGTTCCCGTTGTTTAATTGATCCGGTGTTGTACAGATCGCAGACGAACAGGAGGAGGAGCTCACCAAAGAGCATGATGTGTTGGGCTCAGACCCTGATAGCCCCATGCTCCAGCCCATGTCGCCCCCGACTCCTTTTGTTAAACTCGCTCGCACCACAAAATTCACTTTTGCCGTTGCGCCGACAGATGCCAACACTTTGAAACGCGCAAAGGGTCACCCGGATGGGCCCACTCCCGCTTCAAGCCCCGAAAAAAAGCGTGTTCGAGCTGTGTTACGTGAACGTAGTCCTCCACCTCCACTTCAGTTTTCTCCCATGCCAGCGCCAGCGGTTGAGCCAGCCAATATGGATCGTGATCCGCAGAGATTGCCGGTCACCAGCGATGTATTCGGGAAACCCTCAGCCAGCACGACTCTAATCCGCCCCAAAGTCCTATTATCTGAGACCCCTTAGTGGGCCACACTAGTTACTGGGCCACTTGCATAATATAAGCCAGTGGGATGCATAGACCTAGGATTTGGTACTTCTAGGATGGAATACAATGTATGAGGACGGCGTGCGTCAAATTTGGAAGAAAGTGTTGGCGGCGATCAACAGCTGTGCTGGGTTTTTGATCGGGATGACGGCGTGTGAACATTATTTCTTGTCTCCGAAGACCTTCTTCCGCTTGTTCCTCCACCAATTCCTGGCCAATTCACAAGATCAGGGGCTCGTCCTCATCCCTAAATCCAGGAAAATGATCTGCGACTATTCTAAGAGCAAAAAATGTCCCCTCTTGCCTTGCTGAGCCCCAAGAAGACCTTGATCTGAGCTTGAGTCGCAGATTCTCGACCTCTCGATGATGAGCCAACCGTGTATGCTACGGACCTGAGAATTCGAGGATGCACTTTAGACACCAACAACTCTCTCAAAACGAAATCATGGGTATCTAACTGCCATATTTGGTGGTCGCCGAGGGATACATCCTAAAACGTCCGAATTTCGTTGGTGTGTATGTACGAACTTTTTTGAAGTGGTTATTGTAGGCCAGAGATCAGCTGTTGTTAAAATATATATGTGAATGCATCTTATCTATCGGTCCGTATTCAATTTTGGCGCGCCAATGCACTCTGTGCTTTGCAGAGCATGCCATTCTGTGCACACAGTGATTTCAACCCTTTTCCTTGGCTCAAAGGGAAATATTTAAGGTGCTTATACACCTCGGAATTGCTCTGTTATTGTACACAATATTGCAATTGGATGTCTTTAATGATTTGGGATACATTGGGACAGCCGATATCAGTCCGAATGAACGATGTGAGGAGGTGGCCCACTAAGCCGTTTTTGCCGTTTTGGGAAACCGCCGGAACAAAAAATTCCGTAAGTCGAGAGACCATCGTGTAAATTCGCGGAAACTATTTCAACTCACTCACAGGATGAATACCTTGGTGCTAGACCCCATATAACCGTATTTACCGCATTTTACGTGTGGGCTTGAGGTCAAAAAGGCCAAGGTGGCCCACTAAGCAGTCGCAGATAATATCCAGGAGGGACGAGAGGCCAAGCAGTCAAAAATCCGCAGCTTCTTCAAAGTTGCGACGGAAGAGGAAAAGGCCGCAATGCTTGCACGCGAGTGGGACAGGCTAAGAGATACCCGGGAGGAGCGCCAAGAGCGGGAAAGGGAGCAGAAGTATAATGCGAAGATCAAGACGGCAGAGGCCGCCCGGGAACGAAAGCAAAAGAGTCGGGCGAAGATACATGCCGAAAAGATTGCCGCGGGGTGGGAGCCAGCTCAGGCGGGTCGCAAACGTGTACGTCTGATACAGTCAGTGTTCGTTGCGGAAGCTAATTCAGCTCGACAGAAAATTGATCAGCTTCAGAATTTCGATCCAGGCCCCTCTACATCGTCGATCGTCTGCCAAAATTGCGGAAGACTCGCGCCCTCGTCGCCAATTCAAAGAGGATGCAAGGAAGAATAATAAACCCCAGGGACGAAAACGCAAACCAGAAAACGAACCTCAGCCCGCCAAACAAGTCAACTGGATCAATCCTCTACTGTGGTCCCACATCGATCTAGCGGCCCAGAAGGTCGGGGCAGGCGGAAAAGAGTGGTCGGCGACCGAGATTTGCCAAAGCGCGAAACTAACGGGACCAGATATCTTCCAGAAACTGACATCGCAAGTTGTTGGTCGGTGGATCGACAAAGACGCGTGGAAAAAACACCGCATTAATAAGTGGACGGATGTGGTCTTTGGAAAGCTGCCTTCGGGGGCAGCGCCTGGTGGCCAGTCAACACGCGCAGGAATTCTCGTGAGTCAGACTCGGTGTTCTGTCCCAAAATACTGATCGGAACCCAAGGATTCCTACTCCGAATTGTGCTCCAGAATCAAACACCATCTCGAAGCTCTTCGTGCGATGGGAACCGCTCTCACCCTCGTCACAATTAGAGGTATTATGGTTGCATTTATTCGCGAAGAACAGCCGCATCTCTTCAGCCGACTCATGCCGGATGGCAGCGAATTTCGCTGTTCGGATTCTTTTGTGCGGAAGTTCTTGCGGAACAAGATGGATTGGAGCGAGCGCTGTGCAACCCGTGCAGCACAGAAACTCCCAGCAAATCACGAGAAGATACTGCTGGCTGCGTTCCTTCGCGAAGCGATGCTAATACGTGACCACGCCATACCCCCAGAACTCTGTGTCAACACTGACCAGACCCAAGTCATCTACCAGCAGGGGACTAAATCGACGTGGAATAAGAGGGGTGAGAAACAAGTGGCGACCGTCGGCCAGGAAGAAAAGCGGGCGTTTACGCTTGTACCATCAATCTCGCGCAGCGGCGAGTTATTGCCGTTCCAGGCAATCTTTTGTGGTAAAACGGAGGCTTCTCTTCCACGCCCTGGTGCGCGCGGATTTCGCGAGTCTGTAGAACTCGGGTTCAAGCTTGAACCATCCATGAAGGACTCATACTGGTCCACGCTATTGACCATGATGAAGCTCGTCAACGAGATCATTGCCCCATACTTCGAGAAGATGAAGGCGGATTTGGGGCTCCCCACCAGCCAGTGCTCGATCTGGAAAATTGACTGTTGGTCGGTTCATCGTTCCGAGGAGTATCGCAACTGGCTGAAGAAGAATCATCCGACCATTATCGTCTTATTTATTCCTGGCGGCTGTACCGGCCTTTACCAACCACTCGACGTCGGGATACAGAGGCCTGTGAAACAGAGCATGAAGCGTTCTGCCCACAAAGACGTTGTCGAGGAAGCCTGTGCACTCCTCCGGCCGAAGGAGGGCGAAGATCCTGTTGACCCCAGCGTCCTTAAGCTCGATACTAGCCGCCCAACCTTGCGGAATCGCTGCATCGGATGGATTGTTGATGCATACCACGCCGTCAACGACAAGGAATTGATTTTAAAGGTGAGTTCGAACCATCTCCCTCTATTTGTCTGATTTGACTTCGATCATGATTATACAGTCGTTCGAGCTCTGCGCAGCTGGGGAATTCAATTGCTCACAGGCCAGTCTTACATCTCCAGCTGCTCTCGCTGCCCTTCGTGACCTTCCGAAAACCGACCCGGCGCTTCATCGAGAACTTACAGGCCAGAACGAACCGACCGAAGATATTGTCAACCAAGAACTCTTCTCCAAGGATGATGAATTGCTCTCATTCAACGACGAAAGTGATGTCCCCGTGGGGGTGGTAATTGACTACGTCAAAACAGGCGGAGTTGGTGCACTGCCCGATGGATTCATTGTCACTGACGAGGGAGACCTTGCCAGAGATGGGGCAGCAGAGGATTCAGAGGTTGATATCGATGTCGCTGATCTTCCTCTGTCCCTTCGTCGCCGCAAACGTGCCGGGAAAAAAAACACGATCTATGGCGATGAATGGGAGGAATATTAGTCCGTTATGGGGAAATATTCGTAGCAGCTCTCTGTTTAGTTCTCTCTCTACAAAAACACGATAATTTCCGCCATACACCTCATTGGAAGCGCAGGAATGTGGAAAATTTTCAATATCTGGCCGTCCTTAGTAGGCAAAATGGCCTAGTGTTCAGGCCCTCCCAGTGACCTGTGACCAGTATAAAAAGTGTTCAGTTCAGGCTCGATTGTGACCTGTGACTGAACACTTGGTCGAAATGGTACAGTATATCACGACCAATGCTAGTCTCTCTTGACAGACGCTCTATATCAGTACTTCCTCGTACCTCGGTTGATATAGAGTCTGTTGGTTACCGCGCTGATTAGCCGGTATCCTGCGTTATTATGTAATCGTCCCAAATCGGGGCTCACGTGAGCAGGTCCTTGACGCGACTTAGACGTGTCGTGGGCTCTCTGAGGGGCTGGGAACAAATTTTAAGCCTCAGGCCTTGACTTTACCAATAAAAAAAAAATTCTGAGCCTTTATGCGCCGCTCGAAGTGAAAAATGGCTTCATAACAATATCATCCTCTGATTTTCATGCTGCTGTGTCGGAAACATCCATTTCACCTATGAACAAGCTCTAATGGTGCCCAATGTCCCAAATGAAGATCTTACATGCTTTGGCAGGGGGTCTGACAAGAAATTTCCGCAGGGAGGCCGAGAAACGCGTCGAAACGCGTCTGTCTAATGATTTGTTTGCGCATGCATCCGTGATGGTTACATAATAACGCAGGTCACCGGGTAATCAGCGCGGTAACTAACAGACTAGACCAATGCTTTCTTTTGGCCGCAAGTGTGAAGATCGATAAGGTTTGGAATGCTCGCGATGTTGACTTCTGGCAAGCAATTAGCACCGGTAGTTATGCCGTCATGGAACCACATGTCTCCGCGGTCATCTATAAATCTGCAGGTGAAATGGTTTTGACCCCCGTATATGATCCCCCTTAATTTAAGTTTTCCAAGATAACCACTGCAATTTATCTCTAATTCACGATTGAATAACAACCTGTCCCTGTTGATGTCAAACACCAGTAGTGGGGGTAAAGATGTGACTTTGGTCCTCATGACCATTTTGGATCTGACGTCGTCAAGTCCGCATTGTCCATAAACACTCCTGCCATGAGTCAAATAATCCTGGAGCCAATTCTGAAGCGGTACGCTGTCAGCAGTATTTATTCTACTGTTTAAACCGGCAGACAGATAGCATTCGAGCATACCATACGAACGGCTGTCCACGTATCCGCATACCATGCATATCTGGCGAGCTGTCCCGTAGCATTTTTCATCCAAGATTGCACGAGCTATCTTGTCCATAGACGTGGTATTAGGGCCATACGGAAACGCTACAGGATTTGATAAGTGAATTTTTCGTCTTAATTTGTCTCTGACTTGTTCGAAAGTCATCGCACCGGCTGAAAAACGTCTCATGGTTGCAGCAAATTCACAAATACTTGATTAGCTCATCTTAAGTTCTAGGCGGTCCAGACCACTTTCAGACTTAATTTTTAGTACATCATAAGTTCTGCTACTGTAGTCTAAGGTCGTACTATATGCACCTCAACATCACATTCTTAAGACTTGAGTTGGAACCTCTTAAGTTCACACTGCGCTCGAACTTAAGATGCCCATATTTAAAATAATGAGGTACATATCACTGAAGTCTTTACGGAACTGAAGTTTCGCACAACTTCAGTTCCACCTTGTTCAGTTCTGCATATGGACTTCAGTTTCGGCAGAACTAAAGTTCTGCACAACTGCAGAATGAAAATAGTGCAGTCAGCCATTCTCCTTGAGTTCCAGCACTCGCTGCAAGTCCTCCGTGATATTAGCAAACTCGTGCTGAAATGAAAATAGGAGTCAGCTTGAGTGGAAAGCGGAATGAAAATGAAAATGAAACTCACTGGATAATACAAAAGTGCACGCCAAGCGCATACTGAACTGCCGGAAAGAATCAGCGGAGTCAGCCAGAATGAAAATGAAACTCACCCGAGGATGGCAATGAACACGAATGCACGCCGAGCCTATATTCAAGGAAAAATGCGAAGAACTGAGGGCAGAACAGCTGTTCTAGTGGGAGATTCTCAGAAAAGTCACCAAAAATCTGATTTCACGCCTCAAGAAGCAGCTTTCGATGCAAGATGGGAAATCTGAGGGGGCCATTGTGTGCGAATTTTGAATGCGCTTCGAATGAGCCTATGGATAAGGCAAACAGATGAGAATTGAGGCCGCAACGAGTGTCCTAGTCGCGGGGATCACAAAATGCCCAAAAAGGAAGAAAAAACGGTCCGCGCCTGTTGTACCGCAAAGAGATACACGAATAGAACATTGGACAATCACGGAATCCTGCATCCAAGGTAGCCCAGCTGGTATTGTACCACTGCATTGAATTCCTTGCAACTTTGGGTTAGCAAACACGCAATTAGAGCGTAGGCATTGTTTTTCGCAGCCAATACAACACCCACGAAAAAAAAAAAATCGGATACAGAGATTAATCCCAGGAAAACCGTAATTTGACAACCAGGAGACCCCTGCAGGAGTTCCCGACCGTGTAAAAGAAACAGAAACATGTGTAAGCAGGAAAAAGATATTGATGATCACCAGACAGTGCAAACCCGCTCTGCGTCTTCAGTGGTTCGAAGAAATAGGAAATGGGATTGATTCCTGCTACAAACCCGGGCTGGCAAGAGGCGAGAAGGTTTGCCTGCGAGATCCTTGGTTGAGAGGCAGCACAAGAAATATTTCCAGGCACGGAAGAGTAGTCTTGAATTCATTGAGAATAGAGAAAGACCCCTAAGACACAGACAGAAGCGCTGAGAGATCATGACGGGGTGAATTGAGGCTAGCAAGAATGGTTGCAACTCCAGAGATTTGAAGCTAGGGAATAAATGGAGCGGGGCGAAAGATGGCACGTCCGAACGATGGGAACGCTACCCTTATGTAGCTGAAGAATCTTCGGGGAGAACTACGCGGCCTCCCGGCTTGATTTGAATTGTTGGGTTGTGCCGTAGCCCACAGCAGCTGCGATGAATGGCATCCCGTCAAGAAATGCTGCGCTTCGGTGAACTGTTGGGCCACATGGAGTTGTAAAGTGAAAGTCTGACCCCGAAAAATGAGAACTACATGAGAGCCGGAAGGGGATACGCCAGATGGGGAAGTGCGCAAAGAGATACAAAGAATCGCCGAGGTAATTAACCGTTCTTTAAGCAGATGGCTCCTCGGCTGTGCTATTCCCCCATCTATCCATCTCCTTTCGTTTTCCCTCTGCTCTTGCTTTCCCTTTAGCTCCGTCTGTCCTAGATTCCCAGTGCCGTCCGACACTGCCTCTCAAGGGGCACCAAATCCAAGAATTTTTCAATGTTGCCAAATTCTGAGACCGTTTTCTATTCTGATTTAGAAAATATACGCCTCGAGGTAGGAAGTGAAGTGTATGTTGAGTTAGAGGGGGGGTACATTAAGGACGGTCAGAGTACTGTAGACGCTTCAGAGGTGATTCAGGCAAGTGCTTCGAAAGCGCTTCACGATTTAAAAAGCGTGGGAGAATCACTTAAATCGTGAAGCACTTTCGAATCGCTGAAGCGCCTCTGAAGGCGCTTCAGCGACTCTTCACAATGTGCTTCAGATTTAATGAACACTCAAGACCATACACTTTATTTGTGACTAGATAGCTGACTAATACATTTATCTCGTGTCATCGTCTCACTCAAGTCTCACTTGCTTCATATTGACCATGTCCGGCCGCGGCAGGAGACCTAGGGCTACCGCCGTTTCGGAGAAAGCTAAAACTGCTGCCGCTATTGCCGCTGCTGAAAGCCAAGAAGATGCCGAAAACCACTCTCAGCAAAAAGAAACCGCGCGGACGACAGCCCCCCAAAAAAAAACCTGAGCCCGAACCCGAGCCAGATTCCGAGTCCGAGGTTGAGGAGGACGACGTAGAGGTTGTTCAGGAAGACGAGACCAGTTTTAAAAAATGCCAAGAGCCAACCCATGGCCTAGCCTCGAGTCGAACGAGCAGCGCTGCATTATAGTCTTTTTGCCAGCCTCTAAGGAATGCCAGTGCGGACCGTCCGCTACCAGGTCTTGCTCATATACCTTCGAACCCCGCTAGATGGGATTGAAAATGAAGATCAGATACAGTTTCATCCCCTCCCGGCAAGAAATATTTGTTCGACTCACACCAGACTTCTTACGTCCAGCAGTCTGTATCGTTGTAGGGCATGATATTAGGCCAGGAGTCAAATTGCGGCAAAAAAATCAAAATGAAGACAAAAGTCAGGCCCAGGCTCGAATCGAACGAGCGATTCCTGCTAATTCTCCAATAGGTGATGGGTACAGAGGTACAGAATGCAGGTGCGGTCCACCCGCTACCGGGCCTTGTTATCAGACCTGTGAACCTCGTCAGATGAAAGCCGTGCGGAAGTTGAAGTAAGATAGCTTCTATTCTCCTGGCGAGGAATTCTTGTTCTGCTTAAACCCGGCCTAGCGCTATTGTTGTAGGTGAAAACATTGGGAAGTAATCCACACTGTGGGCGGAATAAAAAAACATTGATTGCCCGATGAATGGCCCAGGCTCGAGTCGAACGAGCAACTCCCATGAAATACTGAATGAACCGTACTTATGTGGAGTGGGTGCGGACCGTCCGCTACCAGGCCTTTTCGTAGCTATTTGCGGTAGATGGGAATCAAAATGAAGCTACATCAAATACAGTTCCATCCCCTCCCGGCAAGGAATATTTGTTCGACTCACACCAGACCTCTTACGTCCAGCGGTCTGCATCGTTGTAAGGAATGATATTAGGCCAGGAGTTAAATTGCGGCAAAATCAAAATGAAGACAAAAGTCACCAAATATGGCCCGGGCTCGAGTCGAACGAGCAACTCCCACAAAATACTAAATAGCCCTACTTATGTATAGTGGGTGCGGACCGTCCGCTACCGGTAGGTATTTGCGAACCTTGGTAGGTGGGAATTAAAATGAAGCAACATCAGATACAGTTCCATCCCCTCCCGGAAAGAAATACTCACACCAGACCTCTTGCGTCCAGCGGTCTGCATCGTTGTAAGGAATTATATTAGGCCAGGAGATAAATTGCGGCAAAAATCAAAAGTCACCAAATATCGCCCAGGCTCGAGTTGAACGAGCGACTCCCACTGACTGGATAGATTCCCATTATGTGGAGTGGGTGCGGACCGTCCGCTACCGGGCCTCTCTGTAGATATTTGCGAACCTTGGTAGATGGGAATCAAAATGAAGCCAAAATATGACAGGTTCCACGTTCTCCTGGCTAAATTATTTTCGTCCATAATCAGCAAACACGCTCAGATCGCGCTTGCGGCAAAATGAAATACGACGTGTTTTCCATCTGCAACTTGCGTTGGTGTCGGGTTCAATGTTTAGTTTTTATGTGGACCATAATAATAAAAAGGGGTCCTGATGAAGCAATCCACAGCCCGGGCTCGAATCGAACGAGCGAGTCCTGCCAAATCTCCAAGAGGCCGTGGACACAGAATGCAGGTGCGGACCAACCGCTACCGGGCTTTATTCCTCTTCATGTAAACTTGGCTAGATGGGAATCAAGATGAGATATATAAGACCAAAAAGGACTTTATAGCCAAATATGGCCCGGGCTCGAGTTGAACGAGCATCTCCTGGCAGGAACGCAGGAAAGTTGTATTGAATTCGGGTGTGGACTGTCCGCTAGCTCTCCCAGGCCATATTTCCTCACATGCAAACTCCGTTAGATCGGAGTCAAAGGTAGAGCCAACCAGTTTCAATACACTTCTAGCTGCTTGTTCGAATTCCTCCGCAAGTCGATTTCGGCTTCTCATATTTATCATCTGCGGACGTAGAGTCGAATTGAACGGACAGTAATACAGAAAAAAGAAAATGGCACAAATTACTGGGTCATGGCCCGGGCTCGACTCGAACGAGCGTTCCTTGCATGATGCCGATTTACACCATCAGTATGGAGAGCAGGCGCGAACCATCCGCTACCGGGCCTTTTTGTAGGTATTTGCGAACCTTGGTAGGTGGGAGTGAAATCGCGAGATGAAAGTTGTTCCGTTGGTTGTCCCGGCAACACTCGCTGGACGGACGGCGTTTTGGAAGCGCGTCGAGGCAGTTCGAGGACCGAGGTGCCCTTAGGTGCTAGTGTGCGGGTGTCGCATCCCATCGCGGTCAACAAACGCCGTGTGCGCGCGGGATGACTGGGCCGTCAACGCCGTTCGCCAGGCGATGCCGATGCAACGCCCGTAAATAAGCCATCCAATTTTTTCATTAACCTCGCCCAAATTTGTTCTTTCTGCAGGTATATTCTGCTAGATGCAGTCCTGCAGCGTCAAAACCCGAGGTAGGAAGTTAACAGGTGAATATAGGGGCCCGCGTGGCCGAGCCGATCAGCTGTCAATGTCAATCCTGCGGCTGCCCCGTGCCGTGCCTTCACTTCCTCGTTGCGCTCTCTCCTGCTCTCTCATCACCCGGCTAATTTCTCTCGAACGACTCCTTTTGCGAGACTCCTTTCTGTGGCTTATATCTTCTTCTTCTAACCCCCGCTTTAATCGACTCTCCCTACCGCACCGCCCTCGCTTTCCCATGAAGATTCCTGGGCTCGCCGCGCTCGCAAGCGTAGCCACGCCCGTCTCGACAGTGGGCGCGATCCCCAAAATCACGCGTACAGGACGGTACCTGTACGCCGATGACGGGACTAGGTTTTTCGTCAAGGGGATTACGTATCGGACGCAGGGTGCGTTCTCTTGTGGAAAGAGTGGAGAGGAAAAGAGAAGAAAACTAACGAAAAGAAATCTGAATATACTTGTGATACCTAGCCTGGACAACCTGCTCAACCAGCCGTCGACATATGCGTCCCATCAATTAATCCAAGCAACCAAACTAATTCCCAATCCTCCCTCAGACGTATGCGTGCCCTGCCCTCCTAACATCCCCATTCCAATCATCCATCTCCTCTCCTCTCCAATCCTTCCCGCTATCCCCTTCCCGCATCCCTCCTGTGCGTTCCTTTCATCATGGGGGGCCAGGAGGGGCTTGCTGGCTGCTCGCTACTGCTCGATGTCGATGTCGAGCTGAGTGCGACCTACGGCAATGGTGCACCTCGATGTGTTTTTTTATGCACTCACGCGGCTGTTGCCGTGCTGGTGCTCTATCTTTCACCGGCGCGGGAGGTTATGGTTATGGCCGGGATGCCCTGCCTTTCCGCTTGCGCTTGCTTGTTTCTTCTTTTGCGTATTTATTGCGCCTGCGTTTGCATTTTGCGTCATGTACACTTTGTGTTATGTATGTGCTGGTGCATACCATGCCTTTTGTCCCGTGCTTGCTTTTGCATCTGGATTGGTAGGGACAGCTTGTCTTGGAACAGGTTCGATTATACATAGTCACTTGTCGATCATCCTCGAGTTTGTCGATATGATTCCCCCAGATTCCTCCCAATTTAAACCTTGGGGCACTCTTTGAGAAGCGGAAACCAAGCCAGTGCCCGGTTCCGTGTGCCGTAACGGGAGCTCCGCAACAACTCCGCAAATTCTCAGCTACTCACAGATTCCCTACCTTCCTACCGCCATCCAGCCTGGCCACGGTTCCACCCAAGACCCGAAGATGCATCGATATCCCTCAGCTTTCCTACCTCACCAGAGAACATATCTCAAATTGAAGCTACTGAAATGCTCCGATCCCATACCCCCCGACGTCGATCCATCTGAAATCCGCCATCTCATTATCAATAGTGGCTGGAGGATCTGTAGCTCGGGATCCCTAGACGAGGCGCTCTGTGTGCTCCCCGCCTTGCCCATGCTAGAGGTACTGCGTCTACACTACATGACCTGGGACAATGTATCCAAATCCTCGAAAACGATCCTCAGATCATCCTTCAGCCACATCGTCCAGCTGGAATTGTCCAGGTTTGGGTGTGACACGTTGCAGGAGCTCGTGGAAATCCTGCTTTCTTTCCCTCGTTTACAATCTCTATCATTGGATGAACTCGACGAGACTATTGAATCGGTCAAACCGCCCTTCCTGGGTTTGGAATCTCTCCCCCATTCCAGCATTTGACTAGCCTTCACATCTCGCTCTCATACGCCGCCGATTTCGTATCGTGGTTACTCGAGATTGAGCCGCTACCGCCGATTTCTCGCCTCAGTCTCGGGGAGATTGCGGACTCTTTCCCGATTTACCCCGATTGCGAACCCTGGCAGGATCGTGGCATTCTCAAGCACCAGGCCAATGCATTGGTCGATTGTCAAAGACATTTTGCGGCCTCGATAGAGCACGTTATTTACCGTGCTATAGGTGAGCAGTCTGCCCCTATATATCCAGACGTCCTGACTATCCATAGACAACTACGGCGATGCACTTCACCTTCCCGCTCTTCGCATTTTAGAGGGCGGAATCTGGTCTATTGTATCGAGTTTGCACTGTTCGACATTCGGTGCACTATCCATCATTATTCTCCATGTCAGCTATCTGCCGTCTCTGGTGGATGAGAAACATTCCAGACCTCTTCGAAATACTGTCAAACCTTTATTGGCGACACCGCCTCTCGCATCTGTGCAGTTTCTCCACGTTGTCATTCAAGAGTGGGCGCTGTACCCTGCGGGCTTGAATGACAGCCAAGCGGTCGAGGCAGCCACCAGAAGTATTCGACGGGAACTCGGGCCCGAGTTTGAGGAGCGTGGTGGGGTTTTAAGGTTCAGTTGGTCTTCCGTGGTAGGCCCAGTTCCTTTGATGAGTTGAGCGGAGATTGAGTTGGCCAACAGGGAAGGTCGTGGGGTAAGGGATTGGACTCGTGAAAACTGGCTCCTGTCATGAGAGTTGTACGAGTTTGTACGAATATATCTGGGCACGGGGGAAGCCAAAAAAGCAAGAAAAAATGTCTTCAAAATCCAGAAGATTCGGAATACATAATGGCCCGGGCTCGAGTCGAACGAGCAACCCTGAATCGATTTCATCTGGTGTTATGCACTGCAGGGGCATACCATCCACTACCAGGCCTTGATCCCTTTGCCTGCAAAGCCCGCTGTATGGGAATCAAACTGAGGCCAAAATAAACTAATTTCCACCTCCACAAGGTCGGGTCAGCTTGGCATATATGTGCAGGTTGAAAAGGTAGAGTTCCATTGAACCGACTGTATGAAAGAAAATGGCACAAGCCGGCAACATATGGGCCGGGCTCGAGTCGGCTCCGGCGAGACTTCGAACAAGACCAGTTTTAAAAAAATCCCAAGGGCCAACCCATGGCCTGGCCTCGAGTCGAACGAGCAGTGCTGCATTGTAGTATTTTTACCAGCTCTAAGGAATGCAGGTGCGGACCGTCCGCTACCAGGCCTTTCTGCAGGTATTTGCGCACCTTGGTAGATGGGAATCAAAATGAAGCCAAAATATGATGGGTTGCACGTTCTCCTAGCTAAATCATTCTCGTCCATAATCAGCAAACACGCTCAGATCGGGCTTGCGAGAAAATGAAATACAGGTTCAGTTTAATTTTTATGTGAACAATAATAATAAAAAGGGGTCCTGATGAAGCAATCCACAGCCCGGGCTCGAATCGAACGAGCGAGACCCGCATAAAGTACAAAAGTGGGCTATGTAAAGCAGGTGCGGACCAACCGCTACCGGGCCTTATTCCTCTGCATGTAAACTTGGCTAGATGGGAATCAAGATGAGATATAAGACCAAAAAGGACTTTATAGCCAAATATGGCCCGGGTTCGAGTTGAACGAGCATCTCCTGGCAGGAACGCAGGAAAGTTGTATTGAATTTGGGTGTGGACTGTCCGCTAGCTCTCCCGGGCCATATTTCCTCACATCACTGCGTTCCGACCCCTTGTAGACAGAGGGTCTGTCTATCTCTGTAGACAAAGGGTAGACGAACCCCTTTGTCTACGTATGTCTACATCATGTAGATACGGCTCGTCTACATATGCCTCCATATGCCTACATCGGTCTACCTCGGTCCACGCACGTAGACCGACATAGACCGATGTAGACACACGTAGACCATTGTAGACAAATGTACACATACCTCACCCAATTCTGCGGAACTGGATAAATAAACTCAATGCAGAATTGGAGTGAACAGCATTATGAAGTTGACCGAGGTATGTCTACGTGCGTCTACGCTATAGACGCACGTAGACATACGTAGCCGACGGGTAGACGGACCGTGTCTACACCACGTAGCCAGACGTAGCCGCACGTACACCGACATCAAGGTGTACACATATGTAGCTGGACGTAGACGAAGATCAACACATGTAGCCGCACGTAGACTTGACATAGACAGACGTAGTCCAACGTACACCGGGGTGCGTCTACGTAAGGTGGGAACGCAGTGCATGCAAACTCCGTTAGATCGGAGTCAAAGGTAGAGCCAACCGGTTTCAATACACTTCTAGTTACTTCGTCCGCAAGTCGATTTCGACCTCTCACATTTATCCCCTGCAGACGTAGAGTCGAATTGAACGGACAGTAAGGCAGAAAAAAGAAAATGGAACAAGTCAATGTGGCCATGGCCCGGGCTCGAGTCGAACGAGCGTTCCCTGCATGATGGTGATTTATACCTTCAGTATAAAGAGAGCAGGTGCGGACCATCCGCTACCGGGCCTTTTTGTATGTATTTGCGAACCTTGGTAGGTGGGAGTGAAATCGCGAGATGAAAGTTGTTCCGTTGGTTGTCCCGGCAACATTCGCTGGACGGACGGCGTTTTGGAAGTGCGTCGAGGCAGTTCGAGGACCGAGGTGCCCTTACATAGGTGCCAGTGTGCGGGTGTCGCATCCCATCGCGGTCAACAAACGCCTTATGCGCGCGGGATGACTGGGCCGTCAACGCCGTTCGCCAGGTGACGCCGACATCAGCAAACCCTGAGCCTACTCCATAGTACTACATAGTGCCGTGTAGTGTCTATAGTGGCTGTAGTGTCTGTAGTGCAGGTCCGGGGTCATGGAGTACTCTGTAGTGCAAGGGGTTCTCTCTGTAGTACTATAGAGTGGGAGCTTCACAGGTCAGAAAAAATCCATTAGTGTTGCTCCTTGCAACTTTGTATTCATTTTTCTTACCTGTGATGATATCTATTGAACACAATTCAATTTCATGTTTTTTGTGACTATATTTCATGGTTCTGTTTAAATTGTAATTAAATTATTAAATTAAATTAAATGGCTGCTGCTGGCCGGAATCGAACCCTCGACCTCGCGAGAATGCACAAAATACTTTGATAGACAAAATACACACTAGACTAAAGTAACCATAGATGTATATAGAAACCTATACTATTTATGTGGATCTTACTGTTCTTCTCATTCATTCCACCTCTCTTGCCACTCCTCTTTTCATTCTTCTGAGGTGTTAATCCGTGAAATAATAGTTTCAAGTAATTAAAACATAAATCTCCTGACTGTAGTGAAAAGCGAGGGGGATGGGGAAGGGTAATGCATTATATATCTAAAAATAGACCAAAAACAAAAGTTGTAGAGCTCAATGAGCACTACAAGACTTGTCTAAGGTCATTTTGCATGAAACTCCTTCATTAAGGCGCAAAATGCAAAATACTTTCCGAGAGCCGGCGGTTTTGAGAATTTCAACCCCCTGAAAAAAGCCTAAACATGTAAGGACAACATTTGTAACTCATGAAACATCATCAGTACTAACATGAAATTAGTTTCAAGCAATTAAACCATGAATCTGCCGACTGTAATGAAAGCAGGTGGTAATGTGCTATATATCTAAAAATAGACCAAAAATGAAAGTTATAGAGCTCGATGAGCACTACAAGACTTGTCTAAGGTCATTTTGCATAAAACTCCTTTGTTAAGGCACAAAACGCAAAATACTTTCCGAGAGCCGGCGGTTTTGAGATTTTCAACCCCCTGAAAAAGGCCTAAACATGCAAGAACATCATTTGTAACTTTTGAAATGTCATCAGTACTAACACTAGGGACTGTCCCAAATGCATCCTGAAGATTATTTTTTGATCAGAAAATACAGAGCACTATGCAGAGACAGCCAGACACTCCATAGCACCACAGAGCTCAGGCCCAGTACTACAGCGCACTATGGCCACTACAGCAGTAATAGGTTTCACTACAGGCACTACAGCAGTAGTAGGTTTCACTACAGGCACTACAGCAGTAGTAGGTTTCACTACAGAACACTACAAGCCACTACAGCAAAAATCAGGGTTTGCTGATGGATGCAACGCCCGTAAATAAGCCATCCAATTTTTTCATTAACCTCGCCCAAATTTGTTCTTTCTGCAGGTATATTCTGCTAGATGTGGTCCTGCAGCGTCAAACCCCGAGGTAGGAAGTTAACAGGTGGACCCGCGTGGCCGAGCCGATCAGCTGTCAATGTCAATCCTGAGGCTGTGCCCCCTGCCGTGCCTTCACTTCCTCCGAGGTTCCTCGTTGCGCTCTCTCCTGCTCTCTCATCACCCGGCTAATTTCTCTCTAACGACTCCTTTTGCGAGACTCCTTTCTGTGGCTTATATCTCCTTCTAACCCCCGCTTCAATCGACTCTCCCTACCGCACCACCCTCGCTTTTCCATGAAGATTCCTGGGCTCGCCGCGCTCGCAAGCGTAGCCACGCCCGTCTCGACAGTGGGCGCGATCCCCAAAATCACGCATACAGGACGGTACCTGTACGCCGATGGCGGGACTAGGTTTTTCGTCAGCGTTCTCTCTCTTCGGTTTATGAAAGAGGAAAGGTGCTAACGAAATATATATTATATGTATAGGACTTGTGATACCAAGCCCGGACAACCCGCTCAACCAGCCGTCGACATGCGCGTCCCCTCAATAAATCTAAGCAATCAAACTAATAAACGGACACACACAGTGGTCGCGTGTCCTCCCTAAACCCTAATGGGTTCTTTCTCTGTAGGGTCAATGCTAGGGTGTAGACTCGACCTACGCTCCCGCTCAATGGCTCGATTGACTAGACCATACCGGGGTGGGGGACGAATGTGCTAGATCAGGTGTGTTGTGTCTGTTTTCCTTGCGTTTCTCGCCGTGCCTCCCTTGCCATCCTTTGCTTCCCTTTCCCTCGCCTTCCCATCTCTTACCAATCCTCCTACTCCTTCTCCCTCCCCTCTTTCTTCCCTTGCTTTCCTTCCCTTGCTTTCCTCCGCGTTGCCCTAATCTCCTAATCTCTTTATTTTTCTCTTGACAAAAAACTAACGCAAAACACAGTACATAACAACCATTAACGCCTTTTCCAAATACGACAACGTCCTCACCCAGAGTCGGGCAGGGAGGGACGATGACTCCGAGCTGTCGTAATGTCTTTCATCGATACCTGGCCCTGGTGGGATGCGACGCTGGATGTGCGGAGCTCCTATACGATACGAGTCGGAGGGCGCAGCGCAGGTGCGCAGAGCTCGAGCCGCAGACGAGGAAGGAAGGAAAGATGCATGGGCGATGCACGCTGCTGCTCCCCTCTTCGCTCTTCGTTCCTCGCGGCGGAGGTGGGCGAGGCGTTCGGACACGCACGAGCTCTTCCTTCTTCTTCTGTTTGTGTGAACTCGACTCGGGCGGGTGTAGAGGATAGACGAGCTCCCTCCGCCCAGGGTGCGCGAGTGGGCTTCGTCGCTCAATGCCCGCCTGGCGTTCGTGGAGCTCTCATCACGCCCACGCCGTCTCATCTCGTGTGCGGACGAGTGCGCGGGGCCTTCGCTCCTCTGCCTTCCTTTGCTGGTAGACGAGTGCACCGACTTGGACTGTGTCCTCGACCCCCTTGAGAGGATGGGGTCCTTGAGCTCGCGCGGCGGTTTTTCCGTAGGCAGGTCCCGCAGCGGATTTCCTTGTCTAAGCGCGTCTATCATGGGCGCTTTCTTTTCTCCCTCTTCCTTTAAAACCTTGCTCAAACGTGCGTGCTAACGAATTTTCGACGTGCAGCGAATGGTGCGACGGGCTCAAGGACTATAATTTCGTGGCGTATTTGTGCGTTTTTTTCTTTCTATCGATTTCTTTTCGCTCTCTGTTTTCTTCTTGGGGTTTTTTCTTTCTTTTGGTCGATTATTCGACTGCTTTAATTGATTTCATTCTCGATTATTTCTGTCGAGCACTTGTCGATGGTTTTACCTCGTCTCGAGCTGCCGCGTTTCGATTCTCTCGAGGGTCTACCTCTTTCTTTTCGGCTTGAAGGAGGATCCCTCGAGCTCCGCGCAGACTTGTGCACTTGTGTACGCGTGTCTGTGCGAGGTGGGAGCAGCAGTCGACTCGGCTTGCTCGAGGCGCGCCGCGTTTCGAGTCTCTCGCGAGGGTTTCTTTCTTTTTGTTTTCAGCGAGAGGATGGCTCGAGCTCCGCGCAGACTTGTGTACCGACCGGTGTCTGTGCGTCCTGTGCAGCGCGAGGCGGGAGCAGTAGGGGGAGGAGATGCGGCAGGAGGAGGGAAAGAGTCAGCCTCATCTCGGCCCTTAACCATATGCAGGATCCCTCGAGCTCCGAGTCGATTTGCAGAAGGAGGAGGAAAGAGTCGAGCTAAGTCGAGGCGCGGTGTCTTTGTGCTGTGGGGAGGAAAAGGGGAGCCGTGCAGCGTGCACGGAGCAGGAGCCTGTGGTGCGCAGAGGGAAAAGGGGCGTTTTGGGCTGCGCGAGGCCCGCACAAAGGGCGTGCACATGGCGCTCCTGACGCCCGAGGTGCTGGTCCAGCGACTAGTAACTACACCCCATCTTACCGCTTATCCCCCCCGTGCTTGGGAGGAGTTGTCGAGCAAGCGCGCCGCTAGGCTGTTGAGTGGTGGGGCGCGCGGGGAAAGACGCAGGCGCGCGTCGCTGGGTCGAGTGGGGTGCGTTGTGGAGATGTGGAGTGCGAGTCAGCGCGCCGCGTTTTGCATTCAATTCAATATTCAATCTGAATGAAATGCGTAGAAGATGTTCACCAAGGTGTGACACGTAGATTACTCGCGGCATGTAGAATGAGATGGACCTTAGAACGATGATTGCACTTGCGTCATGCAGCACCCTGTCAAAAAACGGGGGAAAACCAAAAATTGGTTGTGGAGGAAGGAATTTTTGCAACAAGGTCTGAGAAAATGGTTCAGCTGTTGTAGCTTCCGCTATGGTATTCTTTCGACCACCGTGAAAATTGTCTTTCGGGAGCATACCGTCGGCCTTACTGTGATGCGATGGTCAATCATTCTACCACCTTCGACGAGGCACATTGGACTCTGACTCTCTGACGCTATACATGTGCTTTGGACGCCATTACTCGCCCATTTGGTGTTTTTCGCCTGCTTTCGCCCACTTCAAGGATAGTGTGTCACCCAGAGACATCTGGGTTTTACTTCAATAGAATTTCTTTCCATCATTCGACCGTCATAATGGGTAATAATGGATTCAGGAAATGTAGGAATTCGGCCCGATGCACAGTAACCCTCTGCAAACGCGCAGGTCTCGATTGAAAGGCTACGGTACTTGTACAAAAAGTGCTGTACAACTGGTGTAAAGAACTGTGGAAGGAATACTAAAATAGTGAGCTGTAAAGGCTGCCGTTGAACCAAGCTGTGAAGTTCAACAGCCTGTCCAGTCAATGGCACAGTTTGGCGGTGCTTCAGTTGTCCTTCCAACAGGAAACTATCCTGGCCCCTTCAAAACATTCTCTATGCCGCCCTTGGCTTCCAGTGACGTTGGTCAGTGGTCTACCTTTTCTGACTCCCGGATTTCCCGGCATTTGATATTTAGAGCTTACGTGTCGGGTAACTTTGTACCCATGCATTCTTTACAATGTTCTCCTGTTTTCGCGGCACTTTCTCACGCCAAAGCCAAGCTCGTGAACAGATTCGTCGTGCGACCCCAAAGGCTAGCCTCATTTTTCACTTTCCTACCAATTCAAACAACTTCCACACCTTGCCTCGGTTGTTCGGCCAATCGGATTGGTATCTGAACAGAGATAAACAAATAAATGTCGATGTTGCGCCTCTTCCACGTCACCACAGTGGCTTTGAGATTTGAAGTCGAAATCCGGCACGATCCTGGCTTCGTAGAACTTGCCAAATGCAAGGGATTATGGCACATTCTGGCGTATGTGGTATTTTAGAGCCCATCAATATTAGCCACTTCTTCTCGAGGGAGATGAGCACTGCGCGATACATTACTTTTAACACTGTCTCGGAGTTTACGTCGCAAAGCTGTAGGTATCCCATTTCCGCGCCTATCTGCCTACTGCGGCGAAGCTCAACAGCTGATGCGTGCATATTTAGAGGTTCTTATCGTGACAGCTGTCATTCAGGCGCTTAGCATCTCTTTCTCTTCCTCCCGTCATCCATGGACAGCGATGCCTATGCGAGTGCCGAGTTCAGTTCTAGCTCGACAACCGGTAATCGTGAAACCACCTCGTGAGCTCTTTTCCTCGTCTCTAGTGACATCGAATCTTGTCTCACGGGCGTAAATCCAGCTGCGGCGGCGCGATCTTTTCGGGTTCGCAGCACTTCACTGTAGGCGGTGGTACTTTCTCGAGCGTCACAAATAACTACACTAGCCCTCGGATTGTGCCGTCCGGTAAGTTTTTGTTTAGGCGTCTTGCGAAGAAGCTAAATATTGGATAGACTTCAGAATGATCCCGCTTGGAGATATAGACCTGCAGCATGAAATACGCTTGAACAATCGAACTAGTCGCGTTCGCCGTGTATACGCCGCCAGAGTCAAAGACCGACAGTCGAATATGACGGTCGCCATGTATCAAGGGCACAGGGCGGAGGAGGTGTGTCATCCTGCTTTCCAGACGTTGCGTTTGAATAATCTTCGTAGGAATGGCGGCAGGATATTGCTAAATATATGTCGGTTCGGTCAGTGCCTCGCAACACTGTCACGCCTACCAGAGTCGTTGAATTATACAGTTAGCCATCCGAATATTTTTCAAATCTGTGGCGCCGCAAGTTCGGGAAATATTCATGCTACGCTCTTCCCTGATGGCGAGTCCCTCGATTAAAACGAGTCTTCACTGAGCTTGACACTGGATGTAGATCTGATACCGTTCGAACATTTCCTGGACACATATCGCCATTCACAGATCCTTATCGTGTATATATATGGCTACTACGTAGGTGCACCCATTGCATCCTCTTCACCAGATATTGATTTGGGTAAAGAGAACGGAGTTCAAAGTATGATATTTACTCATGCCAACCAGCTCGCTGACACTAGGGCAGGCGGCCGAGAATTATTTTCAATCTACTTTTCAACGGTCGCTGGTGAGCTCACTCATCTCAAAACCCGATTTCCTTATGTGAATTTTTTTAGACATGCACACCTTGGATACGTCGCTCAAGTGGCCGACTGTGCGCGGACCTCGTACATGGCAACATCCCAAATTCTTGGTCCAGCGCTTTGTTAAATGACATAACCCGCCCCCACCCACAGGTAATCAAAGCATTGGACGGCCCAATCCAGGAAGCCATGGCCATAGATTGTCTTACAGCGGACTAGTATCACCAAATATTCAAGTGGGATCTATCATGCAGTCGACGCCTCTGGATTTCCACCTCGGTAACAGTGAATCTCGGAGCAATTGTTGTTGGATCCAGCCCTAACCACTCAACCAGTCTGGCTGAGGAGTTAGGGCTGGATCCAACAATAATTTCCTGGTTTTCATTTGATGACCTTGAGGACCCGATTGAAATTGCGTCCTTGCCAAATGTCGAGTCTGAGCCTGAAATTGACATATGGGAATGGCATGCTTATCGAGGAAAAGCAAGTGGACTCACGGGGGATAGCTGGACCCGGTATTTCATCTTTGCCGTCGATGTTCTGCGCTGATTCTTTTGACGAAGTTATAACTCCGACGATGTATTTGACAAGACTTTTCAACTGATGCTTACCGCGATGAACTACCAGTCGTGGCCCAGTCAAGCCAACCACATTTTCAGCCGCCTCCAAATTACGTCCAATTTCGAGGATTATAGTGCGTCGTCAACTCATCTTTGGTCTCGTATTTTATAATTTGTTCAGCGCATGTCAGCTCGATTTTGTTTACAATTAACATTGGATATCCGAAAACTCCAGAAGAGTTACCGGAAGGCTTCCTATTTCTCTGCCCGCCCATAGACTTTCAAATGGGGCCATCGTCGTTCCGCTGGCCAGACTGTCCAGCATACTGGTCCCTCGATCCCTTGGGTGTCACGCGGCTTAGCATGGAGGATGCGACTCATCTAGGATTCCCTTCTATTTACATCTCTACCATGGCTTGGGGAAGCTACTGGGATGCTAGTGCTTACGCTGGACTCCGTCAATTCTACCAAGCCAAGGGTTTCGATCCAGATAGCCAGAACATCGCCCGTCATCTTGGTTACCCAATTTATCAGTTGTCCCCTGGAGTAGGTGTTCCGTTGGCCCATGGTTGGTCGACCATCTCAAACTGAGTCTTTCCCTTTCAATTAACGAATGTTACAAGCGAGTTGCGTAGATTCCCATGCCGAAGAAAAAGATCAGCGCTCGCTCATCGTGGACGGTGACTGGGAGGAAACGCAGGGCTTGGCCGGCGAGGATCATGGTAAGTGGAATTCGAGTCAACCACCCTCGCTATCTTCGCCTCATAAATTACAACTAGACGACGAGGATTGTCCAGAGGAGGGACATCGGGGCCCAGTTAACCCTGACGATGGGGCGGAGGATGCGCATGCGTCAGCCTACGAGAATGATGGTAAGGGGAACTTACTGTGCGATAACTTGGCTCATTACTGCATCCTCAAAATTCTCAGTGCACGAGTCGACTTCGAGGGTCGGAAGCGAAGAGCCCGAACCACCTAGTCCGCATGACCCCGAAATGCCAGTGATTTCATGGACCTTCAAATTCACGATGAACCTTCATTTGACGCTGATTTTTTCCCTTGTCTTCTGCTGGCTGTACGAACGGGTTCTATGAGCAGTGAAGCAGATAATTATCATAGCCTTGTCCCCTCGAAATACGTGAGTTGATGCCTCGGATATATATTTCATTGTCCTCAAATGCATTTTGATTTCGTTCATCTGAAATAAGGACCCCATCTTGAATATGTCCAATTTCAAGGGGAGATCACATTACCCAAAAGTAGCGTGAACAGAGCACAGTAAATTTCGTCGCGTGAAAGCAGCGGTTGATATTTTGTGCTCCACTTGAGATCCCGACGAACGCTTGCGCACCGCACAGAGGTGGGGCAAAATGTGTTGTATGTGCAGTGGAGCAGATGATTACCCAGGCTTTGTCCCCTCGAAATACGTGATTTGATGCCTCGGATATATATTTCATTGTCCTCAATGCATTTTGATTTCGTTCATCTGAAATAAGGACCCCATCTTGAATATGTTCAATTTCAAGGGAAGATCACATTACCGAAAAGTAGCGAGAATAGAGAGTTTGCGATGCAGCCATTCGAGCCATCTGATGGCTGTTTGGCGTTGCGGCTAATGGCTCGAATGGCTTCGATACTTGCCCCTATTTTTGGAGTCATTGAGTTACCTCCGAGTCGTACAGCTCATGTATGGGTGATCAGTCCCACTCACATATATAATGGCTGGATGGTAAGCCCAAAAAAATCAATTTCGTTGGATTTGGAGGTCTCATGCAGTCTGGGCATTCCTTCAGGTTCACATGTAAGAACGCACTATTTCTAGCAGAAAAGAGTTCACACTGACTTTATTTATCAGCCATCCATCACCCATTAGAGAACATGCGCAAACTCACCGTATGCGGCTTTTTATTTTTTTGTCTCTGGTGGTCAGAGGGTACTCATAGTGATGCTCCGGAGCAAAAAAAGTATAGTGCCGCGTGCGGCTTTGAAAGCCGCATGCGGCTTTTGCGCAAGCTCTCTATTACTTAGCCATCAGTTTGCGCAATGCCAAGCAGCCATCAGATGGCTCGAATGGCTGTGTCGCAAACTCTCTATTCTCGCTACTTTTCGGCGGCGTTTCGGAAGCGCGTCGAGGCAGCCTGAGTTCGAGAACCGAGGTGCCAGTAGATGCCAGTGTGCGGGTGTCGCATCCCATCGCGGTCAAGAACGCCGGATCCCATCGGCCCACCCCCTTTCTACATTTCATGGCAAAAGTTCTGCTATCATGACTTGCAGTCTACCAAGGAAATAGGGGCTCACACCAACGCTTCGGCAACTTGCAGCCGAAGCCGAACCCGCCGAGCCGATCAGCTGTGTCAATTCCGAGGCTGTGCATCTTCGTTCCATTCTCTCATCACTCAGCTAAATTTCTCTTTAAACGACTGCTTTGTCGGAGCTCCTTTCCGTCCTAGTACCCTTCTATCTACTTGAATTCGACTGCTCCTACCCCACTGTGCCTCACCCTCGCTTTCCGGATGAAGTTACCACTCTCGCCGCGCTCGCAAGCGTGGCCACGCTCGTGTCGACAGTGGGTGCGATCCCTAAGATCACGCGTACAGGACAGTACCTGTACGCCGATGACGGGACCAGGTTTTTTGTCAAGGGGATTAAGTATCAGACGCAGGGTGCGTTGCGTTCTCTCTCTTCAGTTCATGAAGGAGAGGAAAGGTGCTAACGAAATAAATGTATAGGACCTGTGATACCAGGCCCGGACAACCCGCTTAACCAGCCGTCGACTTGTGCGTCCTCTCGATAAATCTAAGCAACCGAACAGTTGTCGACCAACTCGCCGACTCGGCCGGCTGCACGCGCGACCTGCCCTTCCTGCAGGCGTGGGGGATTAATGTTGGATCAGGTGTGTTGTGTCTCTTTTCGTTGTGTTTCTCGCCACGAGACGCAGCTCCCTTTGCCCTGCCTGGGTGCAGCGCGGGTGGGCTTCGACGCTCAATGTCTGCCTGGCGTTCGTGGAGTCCTCATTACACCCACGCCGTCTCGTCTCGTGTGCGGACGAGTGCGCGGTGCCTTTGCGGGTAGACGAGTGCACCGACTTGCTGATTTGGACTGTGTCCTCGAGCTCGAGCTCCTTGAGATGAGGTCCCGGGTTTTCTCCGTACGCAGGTCCCGCAGCGGATTTACCTTGCCTTTTTTTTCTCCCTCTTCTTTTAAAACCTTGCTCAAACGTGCGTGCTAACGAATTTTCGACGTGCAGCAAATGGTGTGGTGACGCCGCATCGACGACGTACGACGGGCTCAACGCGGAGTTCAAGGATTATAATGTTGTGGCGTATTTGTGCGTTTTTTTTGAAAAACTTTCTCTCTACATTCTCGATTTCTTTTCCCTCTCTGTTTTCTCCTCGGGAGTTTTTCTTTCTTTTGGTCCATTTTTCGACTGCTTTAATTGATTTCATTCTCTCGATTATTTCTGTCAAGTACTTGTCGAGGGTTTTGCCTTTTCTCGACTCGCCGCGTTTCGAGTCTTGCGAGGGTTTCTTTCTTTCTGTTTTCGGCGAGAGGATGACTCGAGCTCCGCGCGGACTTGTGCGTCCTACGCAGCGCAAGACTGGAGCAGCAGGCGACTCGACTCGCCTCCAGCTGCGCCGCATTTCGATTCATCTTTCTTTCATTTTTTTTGCGGCGAGAAGCAGGATCCCTCGAGCTCCGCGCTGACTTGTGGCCGGCCGGTGTCTGTGCGTTCTGCGCAGCGCGAGGCGGGAGTAGCAGACGGGAGGAGGGAAAGAGTCGAGGCCCTTCGCAATGCGGAGGATCCCTCGAGCTCCGCGGACTGGCAGGAGGAGGAGGAGGAGGAAAGAGTCGAGCTGGGTCGAGGCGCGATGTCTTTGTGATGTGGGGAGGGAAAGGGGAGGCGTGCACGGAGCAGGGGCCTGTGGTGCGCGGAGGGGAAACGAGGCGTTTCGGGGCTGCGCGAGGCCCGCACAAAGGGCGCGCACATGGCGCTCCTGATGCCTGAGGTGCTGGTCCAGCGACTACACCCCATCCTGCCGCTTATCCGGCCCGTGCTTGGGAGGAGTTGTCAAGCAAGCGCGGCGCTAGGCTGTCGAGTGGTGGGGCGCGTCGATGGGTCGAGTGGGGTGCGTTACAGAGATGTAGAGTGCGAATCGACGCGCCGCGAGGCTGTGGGCGTCGAGAGAAGGAGAGGGCTTGCTGACTGCGCGCGCGCCTTTCGGGACCGCACGGCTCGCAGCAGCAGAACTTTGTGCTGGGAAGGGAAGGTTTGCTGGTCGTGCGGCAAAAGCAGACGGGCGCCCGTCTGCGCTACATACCCCGGTGCACCTTCGTGGCGTGGGGGTATTCATCCGCGAAGCCCTGTTTTGCTCCTCCACCTCCCCTGCCCTTGTCTGTTCTCGTTTGCGCGGAGCCCACACCCGCGATGCTCATCTCCCACCCATCGCACGGCAGCCTCGCCGGGGCGGACGTCCATGCGGGGGAACAGCTGCACCTCCTCCCAGACACAGCGCACGTCCCGTTGTCTGTGGATCCGGGGAGGCGTAGGCAGTGTGGGCGGCGGGTGCGTGTGTTACTGCGAGGCGCCAAGGCGTGGAGACACGGCGCGCAAAGACCCAATTTTCTGGCAATTCACCTGATATTCAGGCAGTAGAGCTTCTCGTGTCATTGGCGCGGACCTCAAACCCTTCGATACCAACTTTCAAGGTATTAAACAAATCGCTCGACAACTACAGCATGACAAGGTCTACAAGGAAATCATCTGAGATGGAATGGCAGAGTTTACCCAAACCTACTGAGCACAATGGGATCTGGGATGGTCACAGTGGTATTCAATATTGTTTGTTCAGATTCACTGCCTGCTTATTGCCTGCCTGACTGCGGCAATCTTTGTTTCTTTAACACACAAAATTGACAACCGAATATTTATTATTGAATCGATACCTGGGCTCATTTTTACATTTGCTTTCGTTCAGTTATGGCAAGTTGTCCGTTTAAGCGGTATTGTGGCGGTGCCACTACCACCGCTTCGAATTTGGGTGACTGTGCTACTACCACTTGGGTTGCGCTCAAGTACCGCTGCGGTACCGCTTATGTCCGCTCAACTGACGCTGTGATGTCGCCATGTCTCGCCATGGTACTGCTATTTCTTCTGTCATTTCCTGACCGAGGACAACAATCCTGAAACTAACAAGTCGAAGACCTGAAGTTGAACTTATCTATCTCTCTCAGGCTGTGGTGACTTCCCAGAAGCTCATACACTGCCCAGTGCATTTTATAATTACCACCAGTAAATTTTCCTAGGGCAAGGGCTGTCATGATCCCGGTACTCAAATTCTGGCTGCACTCACTGCGTTCCGACCCCTTGTAGACAGAGGGTCTGTCTATCCCTGTAGACCAAGGGTAGACGAGCGCCTTTGTCTACGTATGTCTACATCATGTAGACACGGCTTGTCTACATATTTCTACATTTGTTGACATCGGTCTACCTTGGTCCACGTACGTAGACCGACATAGACCGATGTAGACAAATGTACACATACCTCGCCCAATTCTGAGGAACTGGATACATAAACTGCTCTTTCCGGTAGAACAGCATTATGAAGTTGACCAAGGTATGTCTATGTGCGTCTACGCTATAGACACACGTAGACATACGTAGCCGACGGGTAGACAGACTGTGTCTACACCAGGTAGCCAGACGTAGCCGCACGTACACCGACATCACGGTGTACACATACGTAGCCAGACATAGACGAAGATCGACACATGTAGCTGCACGTAGCGTGTGACATGGGTACGGGTATACCCGCGGTATTACGGGTACGGGTGCCGCGGGTGCGGGTGTGGTACCTAGATTTTTCAATACCGCGAATACCGCAACCCGTACCCGTAAAGTGCAAAAAAACCACGGGTGCCGAGAATTGAACTTGAGACCCCCAGAAAGCTCTAAAAATGTTAAGAAATGGGAGATCCAAGTAGACTAAAGTGCCATATAACACTGTGGGACAGCTCTGGTACAATACATCCCCATATTCTGATTTTTTTTGGCTGACCATGTGACCAGGAACCAGGTTCCTCTCACATGATGAAAACATTTCAGTGCAATATAACCCTCGAAAATTAGTTACACACTATTTTATTCACCTCCTAGTACTTTATAACATAGTATACCTTAATACAGATCATAGATTTGAATGAAATGTAAAATACTGTTCAAATAACCACAGTATATACTGTGGTATAGACACCTGCGGGTATAGAAAGATTACTGCGGTAAATTACCGCAAAAACCCGTACCCGTGGGAAACGGGTACGGTGTCACGGGTCACGGGTGCGGTGTGACATCGTGACACCCGCGGTACCACCCGTGTCACACCCTAGCTGCACGTAGACCAACGTACACCGGGGTGCGTCTGCGTAGGGTGGGAACGCAGTGACTTTATACCTTCATGCAAATCAATTTGTCTGCATGTACAACCAGTGCCGGACCCTGGTACTCAACGATAACACAATACCGGCTCATTTGGAGAGATAATAAAATACAAACTTGATTTTAGCTGGTAAATCTTTCTCTGGATAAAAATCCGAGCCCAACTGGTAATGGTGTGCCGCAACTCCAATCTAAGCAAAGATCAGGATAACGCGGAATCGGACCAATTACTGCATGATTACCGCATTTGGAAGAAAGCGGTACTTTCTCCTTGGCCCTCAGCGTCCTAAGGCAGAGAGTGCACGTCGTCGGCCAATCCACCCAAAGATGCACCGCGCATCACCACCCCAGACAATGCTTTGGGTCCCAGGATCCAATCCCCGATGCGCGGCAAGTTCCGCCGACAAACACCACACCTCACCCGGCATATCCAACGTGGACGCAAATGTGCTTCGATGTCACCGAAATTGAAGTGCGAACGAGCTGTCTGTCCTTCGTTTAAACTCCCGAGGTCCGATGCGACAGCGGCTATATCTGGATTGTTGCTGTTTATGTCGCCCAAGTTCTAACCCAGGTAGGCTTTACGCTCACGCTCCGGGCCAACAATTGAACCTTGAGGCGCTTTCTTCAAGTTTTGTCCGACTAGCTATAGTACCCCGGATATCCGATCCAGTGCTGGATAGGCTGCACCTGGAATTTTTCACCACCTTCTCTTATCAGTGAATTGCCCCGCTGGCCCCGACTCCGACGTGATAGGGCAGTGGATGTCATGAGATCAAAGAGCCGCATATATATAGCACTCTCCCTTGTACGACGATCTCCTCGGGACTCTCTCACTTCCGCCCATTATGCCAGACAGTACCAACCTTTCCGAGAAGGCGGGGTCCACCGACAATATCGACTAGACGGTTGCCACAATGCAGGTGTTGTCTGATGGCCAAGTCGCGTGGAAAGAAAATGGTAAGCTCGGGGTCCACGTAGAGCATTCTCGGACACCTATTTTACTCTTGGTCAGATTATACATCATCCGACTACGCAAGGGTCCTCCGCAAAGTCGACCGATTTTTACTCCCTCTGATGTGCGTACTCCGAACATCTTTTCGTGTTTCCTTCATTGAGCCCCCTATATTATAGGTGGTTGTGTTACGGTGACCATCCAACTCGAGCCTCTGTCTCAGTTTATTTACAATGCTCAGGAATCCAGCAGTCGGACAAGGCCTCGCTCGGAAATCAAGCGATTTTTGGTCTGCGGTATGAGTGGTTCTGGAACGGCTATCATCGTTAAGCGCCTTTCATCAGTACGGACACTGGTCTTAAGGGCCAAGAGTATCAATGGCACACTACAATTTTCTACCTCGCATATCTGAGTATGAGGTTTCTTCCGCCCTCTGTCTCTGGACCCACTGATCGGCCATCCTAGTTGGAGAATTTCCATCAAACTTACTCTTGCAACGCTGGGCACTAGGCCGCACGCTATCAATTTATATGCTCGGCTGGGGAATCTGCGTCATCACAATCGCCGCTGCCCAAAATTGGACCCACCTCGTGGTCATCCGTGGTCTACAGGGCTTCTTCGAATGCACAATTTCGTACGTCTCCGAGTGTGCTGTTCAATTATTTATTTATTTCAATCGGCATGTATTATAGCCCAGGATTCGTGCTTGTCATCGGGGCGTGGTACCGAACCGAGGAGCACGCAGCCCGTGCTTTGTTCTGGCAGTCCGCGAATGCGGGTTTCGGTATCATCGCTGATCTAGTGCGTATTCACCCTCCAAATAAATATCGTCATTAATTTTAATCTGTTTGCATCATAGTCTACGTACAGGATCGGATTGCACGCTCAAAAGCATCCCGGCGGTCTTGCACCTTGGCGAAGCATATCCCTCTTCCTCGGTTCCACGACTATTTTATGTGCTATCGCCTGTGTGTTCCTGTTGGGGACTCCCAAAGAGGTTCACTGGTTAAACCAAGAAGATAAAAATATCGCGTGCGTTGTGGCGGCCGTGTTCCAGCCATGAATAATTGCTATATTAGGGCGGCACGCATTTTGAAGAACAAGGCTGGACGAGATGTTACTGGAATCAAATGGGACTGGGACCAGGTCACTGAGGCTTTCATGGACCCACAATTTTATTTCAGCGTCTTTAATTGTGCGTTACTGGCTTGTTGAGTTCTCCAACACTTGACAATCGCACCACTGGCAGCATTCCTCGCCTCAGTTCCCAACGGTAAATGTTGCGCATGATAGGAGTGGACACAGAGATGAATATATTTATCCAGGTGGTCTCACGAGTTTTGCGAGTATCATGTACGCGTCCTTTGGTTTACCGAGCTCCAAGTGCTTCTCGTCAGCATTCCGAGAAGCGTGGTGTCGATCCTCATCTTCGTCGCTGTCGGCATATTCACTCGCCGGGTGAAAAATATGCGTATGTGGGTCATGGCATTCGGGACGGTCCCGGCGTTTGTCGGAATCCTTGCATTGTCGTTGCTCCCCAACGAGCCAAAGTATAAATGGACCAAGTGGGGATTGTCAGTCCGCTAGTAAATCCCTTGTCGAAGTACGTTTGACGATCGCTCGCAGGTATTTAATAACTGTTACTTTCGCCCTGTCGTTATTCTTGGCGTGGACCCTCAGTAGGCGGCATACCGTTCTTGCCTCTTCTTCGCTAAACATATCTCAGTACCCTCAAATGTTGCGGGTCGGACCAAGAAGACCATTGTATGTCATATCTCATTCACTCGGTGCTTCTTTCCCCAATTTTTCAAACCAGATATCTTCTGGGACATTTGTGGGATATTGTGTCGGTACGTGCATGCTAAAACGCCCATCTCATGCTGATGTTGAATGTATACGCCTAGGCAACATGTGGTGAGACATCCTGCGTGTTCAGCCTTTCATCTTTTATTATATTTCTCACCGGGTTTCGCTTGTCGTATGTGTAGCGGAGCTCGTCAGTCGTTACTTCTCCTTCCCTTAATTTTTCTCTCACCGTCGTCGATAGAAATATTTCGGACGGCCGATGCACCCCGCTACATCCCTGGCACTATCGGATGCAGCATCTGTTTTGGCCTTGAGTTCACGCTCATCGTCGCCTGGCGGTTTTACTACATCTGGCAAAACAAGTGTCGTGATCGTGCTGCCACTGCCTCTGGAGTGAGTGCGGAGGAGCAGGAGGCAATTGGAAGGGATATGGGTGAGTTAAATGTGACGGACTTGAAGAACCCGCATTTCAGGCGAGCAATTTGTTGTGTGGTCCGTTTTACGTGGATATTAATCCCGGTCAAGATATACGCTGTAACAAAACTCCCCGGAAATTGAACCGTTAAGTAACGAACCTTGACGTGGAGTACACACTGTTTGTATTTTGTGGAGGGTAGAGTCAAGAGGGAGAGTCATACTGGATGGCCACTGATATTTTGAGCTTTCTGTTCCAGGCGGGTAATTTGCACGAGTACATAAAATCCATCAAAATTCTTGAAATTGTATGTAGCTATATAAGGTACCCAGAGGAGAGCTTCAAATTCTGAATTACCTTACATTAGACATTTTCGCATTTGTGAGCATATATGGGACCCACAATCTTGCCGTCGCCGTCGCCTCGGCCAAAAATATTCAGAAAAAGCAATGCTTATGGCTCTGGCCCAAGTCGAACGAGCTGCTGTCGGCAATGCATGGATTAGCTGGAATTCGCGGAAGGTGTGACCATCCACCACCGAGCCGATAACCATACTCTCGGGCGTTGAATCAAGTAGGGCCTTCGTACAGAGGTGGATAAAATTTTTCGGCGCGGATTGGTTCCTAGAGCAGTAACTGAACGGCTCACGAATAAATATTTTAAAAGAGGGAGATTTTTGAGATGCACGCACTTGAAACCAGCCCGCGAGAAAAAAAAAAGAATTCGCGACAATCGATGTATGGCTTGGCCTCGAGTCGAATGAGCTACCCCTCTGCAACTCGACACGCCGATATAATTTCTTGAGGGTGTGAAGCATCCACCACCGAGCGGATAACCATACGTGCTCTTGAGGGCCAATGCTGACGCATGGCATTACGAGTCCTGGATGGCTTGCGCCGGTCTATATCATCAGCACAACTGAGAAGTTTGTCGTATTACGCGCAGATACTTTACTGTAAGTTTTAGTAAACTTATGGAATATCTACAAGTGAGTAAGGACTAACATATTTGTGAGAGAGCGCAACCGCAACGAAATACACAAAACTCCCACCCGGTTCGCATCGTAGCCTATCTTCAAGTTTCTCACCACTTCCAACTATGAGGGAAAGGGTTAATATTGATTCCTTCAATAATACCTTCCAGTCAATGGTCGCGAAGTATGGTGCGGATCTATGGCATTTTTCTTCGCAAAATAATCGTACTCTATGGTCGGTAGTTTTGGAGCAGAACGAAGTCGCAAGTCTGTCGTCCCGATCACAGTTTGATCTCGGGCCGTATCTTGCCGATCGCCAAAAAGGGAAATGCCACCCCTATCTGAGCCTTCACAAAAGCCTATGCACCGCCAAGGGCTCACTAGAGACACAAGAATGTTGAAATAACTTCCTTGTAAGGATAAAGAGGATTAGTGTGCCATTCAGGCTGAAAATTAATCACGGGCCGTTCATTTTCATCCCTGCAAGATCAAACTGCTGAACAACTATTATTTAGTGTTCTCCTGGCCAGATTCTTTCATTTCAAATTAGATCCATTGAAGCACCCGCATTAGGCTTACGGCAAAAAATGAAATACGAGTCCAATTACTTGTTCTCCGTCTTCAACTTGCGAGTTATTCCACTTGAATGCATTGCTCTTGGGATTAACGTTTGGTTTTCATGTGAGCAATTAAAATTAAAAAAAAGAAGCCTGAGTGAAGTTATCAATGGCCTGGGCTCGGGTCGAACGAGCAAGTCTTGCGGGAATTTTCTTCAAACCAAGGAATCAAGTGCAGGTGCGGATCATCCGCTACCGGGCCTTCATATCATACTTTCGAATCCTCTTAGACGGGTATCAAGACGGCATAAAAATAAGATAAAAAAGGACGCTCTACTCAACATATGGCCCGGGATCGAGCGACTCCTGCTGAAGCATTCACAAAGACAAATACTGTACAAGTGCGGACCTCCCGCTACCGGGCCTTTCTTTCTCTTTCGGCTGATACCTTATTTAATATGATGCAATATGATAGACCGGCTCCATTATATTACAAGAGCAACTCAACCGGGTCGAATAATTGGCTGCCAGTGGTGTACTGCTTGTTTTGATGTAGTAGCCTTGGAGAGAGAGAGAGAGAGAGAAAGTGTCCAATCACCGACGCATGGCTTCCGCACGAGTCGAACGAGCGAGTCTCGCGTAAAGCTGAGTACATAATAAATACGTTGTCACACAAGGCGGGTCCGTAACCGGGCCTGATTCCGCCAGCCGTGAGACCCGTTCAATGGAAATCAAACTGTTCAGCGGAGCGCGTCGCTGTGTTGATACTATTAGGATTGAAAGTGCGAGAGGGATAAAAATCGAAAAAACGGCATAAGTAACATGGCCCGGGCTCGAGTCGAACGAGCACCCCTGCATTAGGACATCGGTCTGCTCATATGGAGAGCAGGTGCGGTCGACCTGCTACCGGGCCCTTTCCTTCGGCGTGAGAACTCGCATGTGCTGGCGGTAAAGATAAAATACGGGTCCAAGTCTCGTTCTCCGGCTTTAGCTTGCACGTTATTCCACTTAGATGCGTTGGTGTCGGGTTCAACGTTTTAATAAAAAAGGCCGCAGACTAAACGCACATGACCCGGGCTCGAATCGAACGAGCACACCTATATCAATTTTGTTGACGATCTTTCATGGGTGCAGGTGCGGACCTCCCGCTACCGGGCTCCATTCTTATAGCTTCGAAGACTGGATGGGACTCAAACGGATGAGAATATTAATCAACCCGAAGCCGAAATAAAACGCGGTCCGTGTTCCCTCCAATGGCAAGGAACTCTGGTCCTGTCCGCACCATACCTCGATATTGAGATGAGAACCACACTGCGGGGGACAAGAAATTTCTGGCGAGACTTCGAACAATAAAAAATCCCAAGGGCCAACCCATGGCCTGGCCTCGAGTCGAACGAGCAGCGCTGCATTATTATAGTTTTCTCACCAGCTCTACGGAATGCAGGTACGCACCGTCCGCTACCAGGTCTTGCTCTTATACCTTAGAACTCCGTTGGATGGGAATCAAACCGAAGCAACATCAAATACAGTTGCATCCCCTCCCGGCAACAAATATTGGTTCGAATCACACCAGACCTCTTACGTCCAGCGGTCTGCATCGTTGTAGGACATAATGTTAAGATAGGAGTTAAATTGCGGCCAAAAAAAAAAAAAGAACAGAAAACTATGAAGACCAAAGCATGGCCCGGGCTCGAATCGAACGAGCGACTCCCACTGAAAAAACTTATTTATTTCATGTGGAGTGGGTGCGGACCGTCCGCTACCGGGCCTTTTGGTAGCTATTTGCGCACCTTGGTAGGTGGTAATCAAAATGAAGCCAAAATATGACGGGTTCCACGTTCTCCTGGCTAAATTATTTTCGTCCACAATCACCAAACACGCTCAGATCGGGCTTGCGGGAAAATGAAATAGGACGTGTTTTCGGTCTGCAACTCGCATTGGTGTCGGGTTCAACGTTTAGTTTTTTATGTGAACCATAATAATAAAAAGGGGTCCTGATGAAGCAATCCACAGCCCGGGCTCGAATCGAACGAGCGAGTCCTGCCAAATCTCCAAGAGGCCGTGGACACAGAATGCAGGTGCGGACCAACCGCTGCCAGGCCTTATTCCTCTTCATGTAAACTCGGCTAGAGGGGAATCAAGATGAGATATATAAGACCAAAAAGGACTTTATAGCCAAATATGGCCCGGGCTCGAGTTGAACGAGCATCTCCTGGCAGGAACGCAGGAAAGTTGTATTGAATTCGGGTGTGGATTGTCCCGCTCCCAGGCCATATTTTCTCACATGCAAACTCCGTTAGATCGGATTCAAAGTTAGAGCCAACCAGTTTCAATACGCCTCTAGTTACTTGTTCGAATTCCTCCGCAAGTCGATTTCGGCTTCTCATCTGCGGACGTAGAGTCGAATTAAAATTGAACGGACAGTAAGACAGTGGCAGAAGGAAAAAAAGAAAATGGAACAAATCAATTTGGCCATGGCCCGGGCTCGAGTCGAACGAGCGTTCCCTGCATGCATGATGCAGTTCTATATCGCCACTATGGAGAGCAGGTGCGAAACATCCACTACCGGGCCTTTTTGTAGGTATTTGCGAACCTTGGTAGGTGGGAGTGAGTGAAATCGCGAGATGAAAGTTGTTCCTTTGGCTGTTCCACTTACTTCTGAGCAACACTCGCTGGACGGACGGCGTTTTGGAAGGGCGTCGAGGCAGTTCGAGGACCGAGGCGTCCTTAAGTGCCACTGCCAGTGTGCGGGTGTCGCATCCCATCGCGGTCAACAAAAGCCGTATGCGCGCGGGATGACTGGGCCGTCAACGCCGTTCGCAAGGCGACGCCAATGCAACGCCGGATCCCATCGCCCCCCTTTCTAAATTTCACGGCGAAAGGTTCTGCTATCATAACTCGCAGTGTTGAACATCCTACCAAGGAAATAGGGGCTCACACCAACTCTTCGGCAACTTGAAGCCGAAGCCGACCGAGCCGATCAGCTGTCAATGTCAATTCCGAGGGGCTGGGTGGAATTGACGCGGCAGTGGCGCGGCACTGACGCGGCGGTGGCTGTGTTATTGCTGCGGCAAAGGGGTGAAGTGCCGCGCCTCGTTTAACTCGTTCCGCAGGCCATTCCTAACCAAAGTTCAAGCTGGCCCAAGGTTTAGTACTCCCAATACATCGTCTGTACCGTTCAAACCCGGTCTGAATGTTAAAACTATTAAATCTTCAAGCACCCCACTTTTATGACTAGGCTTTGACTAGATCTGGGTTAACCGACCAATTTCTGACCGAAAAATCACAGGATTAATGGTCCAGTCCGGAATTCTGACTCAGAGCATCAGCTAAATATAAATAAGGCCACATTTGACCTCTTGGGCTTGAAAATGGATGTAGAAGATCCGCAGAACCTAAACCAACCGATTTTGGAATAGATCTTGATTTTTCGAGCCGTTTTCTGCTTCAAACATCATGGCATTGGTGTTCTGGGCTTCAATTTCAACACAAAACAATCACAGAGGGTAATAAAGGGGCGGATTAAACCTGTGAGCTAAGCCAGTCCTGTCGAATGAGGGTATGCAATCGTATTCCGCGCTCTCTACAGTGCCCAGTTTGCTCGCAACTTGTTAAGGCCTTGGTATCACCAAAAAATTGCTGACGGCGTGTCAGGCACAAAGTTCTATATTCGATGACATGTAAACATATGGAAGATAATATTCAGCCTATACATGAATTTCAAGTGCCACCTCTGCGCACTAGCAAACTGGACACTCCGAAGAACTATTGAAGTTTGGGGCCTCCGCATGATTACCTGCTGTACCAAAATCCCAAGCACGCAATATTGCACAAATTTCATTTGGCTTTGGTGCGACAGTGCTAAGGATCTCACAGGTTCTCCAGTCCCATGGATTGAAGTTGCAGAGTGAGGATAAATACGAGAACAAAAAGGACTTAAATTCCCTGCTCACAAGATTAAATACCCCGGGAAGGTTGGATCTTAAGTCTTTAATTTGGTCCTGGAGAGGTATCCGGAGGAATCTCTCTGACCTGTGGTTGGAGTATGATCTCAACCTCATTAGACTGCAGCTGGTACCACCGTGGAAGTGTGCTGTTGTGAGGGACTGGTGACCCAGCTACACATTTCCTTTTTGTTGTTTTGTTTCTGGTGCGCCCCTCACGCGACACACCGTAGAATGCGGGGCGAACCAAGAAACCAGCTCCAGATGTTGAACGCAGTTCTCCCAGTGAATATGTCCACCTTCACTGATTAATTTCAACACTTTGAACCTTGTCTTTTCAACTGTGAGAGACCACTGAGGTTGAACACGCCTCTCATCATCATCAAAACATTCCGAAAAGTCAGTTGCGGAATTCTCTGAAATATAAATCGTCCAAATGCAATGAAGCTCTTGTCATATGTTGACTGTCATTAGGTTTTCTAATACCCCCGCAATTCACCGCCGCACTGGAACGGACAAAATGGTTCGATATAAATTCAGCTAAATCACTGTCACTGATGTTCAATATGCTTTAGCCTTATCTGCAGACCAATTCACAATGATACTCGCAGCTGGCCTCAGACTTTGTTGAGACGCACTGCATGATACTGCGACAAAATTCCAGTGCGAAGAGTTACGCTAAATGGTGCTGCTCTCCTGCGGAAGGAAGAACAGACACAATGGAGAATTGCCATTGAGATTCAGATGCAGTGCCGTAGTATTGCATCAATGTGGGACACCGTATGGATGACGAGGCAATCCCACGAACCAGAGCATGAATGGCGTGGAGATGAATTGTGCAGGTCATGGGTATAATATTACCTCAAGAACACAGTGCGTATAGTTGAACATCATGCGAAGAATATAGTACATCTCAGCCAATACACGCCCTGTGCGCAGTCCTGAAAGTCCGTCTGGAACTCAAATATTCACTGGAAGGTCAGTACCCGCAATTCACCCCAATTTAGGTCCTGTAGCTGTGTCCACTGGGACAATGGTTTTTAAGCCATTAATCCATTCAAAAAAATAATTGGTCTCTGCATTGAGTCTCAGGTGGGTGGTACCGTTGAATGCTGCTGAGAATTAGACAGCTATACTACAAAATAGGCAAGCCACTTCAGCGAAGATCGCTGTCTGCATATGGATTGGCTGTTGATCCCCTCTCTGTAGACCACAATATTAAGGGCACCGTGAGATGTTCCAGAGGATTTCTGGGTGATCCGTTTGAACCGTAAGAGCCCAGAGTACCGATCAACCATGCTTGCGAGTTGATGTAACCAACCTTCATTTCATACTCCAGCTACTTTTCATTGACAAGGCCGAGTGAGGTGGCTTTGCGGGGATTACTGGTCAATTTTTAACAAGTCGCTGATACACTGCGAGGTTCCCTGGAAGTCATCGATTAAATTGGTACATCGAGGAATTATTCAACTGTCCTTCGATATTGTTCCGATCCACATCTTCATTTAAAACACTGTCAGTAATATATGTCCTCACCCTCGGAGATGGGCCAGTTCAGCCCACCCAGAGCACTCACTGTATTAAAATCAACGTGCTCTGTGATCCGAGGCAGTTTCGGATTCCTCGGCATTATTCAGGATTGTACTGTTGAAGAGCAGCCAATATATATATCAGCTCTTCTCCTCTTAATCTTGAGGGTACATGCAACCAACCTGTGGGTCTGAAAAGATGCCAGCTGAGTACCGCAGTGATGCCACGGACCTTCTCAGATTTTCTGGAGGACTACCTGGACACTAATCCAAAAGTAAAATATGTCTCTCCTCTAACAGGGTTGAAACAGAAAGTTAAACTGCTCTCAACTTCAATCATTCACCCTGAATTTTATGCGTTCAGATATCAGAACAGGTCACTTCATGGATTATTGGGAGGTGAAGTTGAAACACATCCAACCAGCTGGAAACATTCAGTCGAGCAACGGGGGTCGTCGGACATGCAGAGTGCAAATAAAATGCTGCGGAATTGCTGAGAATGTTCTGCTAATCTAATTTGAGCTTGGACCGCTCAGGCTATAGTCTGCAAGTTGTTTAGTACACTGTTTGGATAGCAAGAACTTGTGGTCGTATTCAATCTGAACAAGGGGATATTCAATATAATATATCCACGTAACTCACATAATGCACCATGTGAAGTACTATCCCAGCTGGAGTTCAAAATGATTAGCGTGCACTACCACCAGGTTGTAATACAAGCAACCCAGAATCAATTTGTTCAATAGAGACCAGTCTTTTCAAACATGATTCGCGGTGATTCGATGTACCTTCATCCTATTTGAGGCCTCTGTCCAGCGGATTCGTTAGAGGGCCATTTTGAGGGCATCAATGACCGTGTATGCGATCTTGTTACCCCTAGACTGCCTGGAAATCACGTTATCTGAACTAAAGAATGTTGAAAGTCATATACAATATTCTGTCCAGTTGATTAGTGCTTAATTTAAAGTGAAGTCAACATTGTGATTCGCCTCTGCATCAATATGAGCTGAGGAAACACTGCCGCGCACTGACGCGGCACTGCGGGGAATTGCCGCGGCAGTGCGGGGAACTGACGAGGCATTGCGGGGAACTGCCGCGGCACTGCGGGGAACTGCCGCGGCACTGCGGGGAACTGCCGCGGCAGTGCGGGGAACTGACGCGGCACTGCCGAGGCGTTGACGCGGCAGTGCGGGGATGTGACGCGGCGCTGCGGGGATGTGAGGGGACAAGTGTTGCACAGACATTGGTATATTGTGGGTATTCTGAGTTGCTCAAAGCTCTTCAAAGGTGAGTTGAACATTATTATGCTGTAACGGCGAGGTCTGACTTCATTTGTGAAGGAAAGCCGGGAACTCCTGCTATTTCATGGAAGTCATTTGGCTCAGGAACTCTTTCAATTGATGTCCGTGGGTGTTGTATATGGCTGCACAATATTTTCATTGACACTGGGGCATGGAGTTTGAGGTTGAGATCCATCTTGGGACAAGTCCGACATATGGTTGAAATTTTACTCGGAGATTTTCTTGTTCCAAGAGTTGTATTTAACTGTAAGAACATTCCCCCCACTTTATTTAAGCTTTCCCACGTGCTGTGGAAGGAGATAAATAGTGCGCGGCACTTTTCCCCCGCCGCGGCAATTGCACAGCCACCGCCGCGGCAGTCGCGGCAATTTCTCCGGGCCCAATTCCGAGGCTGTGCCTTCTCGCATCACTCTGCTAAATTTCTCTTCAAACGACTCGTCCTAGTACCCCTTCTATCTAATTTGAATTCGACTGTTCCTACCCCACCGCGCCCCACCCTCGCTTTCTGGATGAAGTTCCCACTCTCGCCGCGCTCGCAAGCGTGGCCACGCTCGTGTCGACAGTGGGCGCGATCCCCAAAATCACGCGTACAGGACGGTACCTGTACGCCGATGACGGGACTAGGTTTTTCGTCAAGGGGATTACGTATCGGACGCAGGGTGCATTCTCTTGTGGAAAGAGTGGAGAGGAAAAGATAAGAAAACTAACGAAAAGAGATCTGAATAGACTTGTGATACCTAGCCCGGACAACCTGCTCAACCAGCCGTCGACATGTGCGTCCCATCAATTAATCCAAGCAACCAAACTAATTCCCAATCCTCCCTCAGACGTATGTGTGCCCTGCCCTCCTAACATCCCTATTCCAATTATCCATCTCCTCTTCCTCTCCAATCCTTCCCGCTATCCCCTTTCCCGCATCCCTCCTGTGCGTTCCTTTCATCATGGGGGGTCGATGTCGAGCTGAGTGCGACCTACGGCAATGGTGCACCTCGCTGTGTTTTTTTATGCACTCACGCGGCTGTTGCCGTGCTGGTGCTCTATCTTTCACCGGCGCGCCGGGAGGTTATGGTTATGGCCGGGATGCCCTGCCTTTCCGCTTGCGCTTGCTTGTTTCTTCTTTTGCGTATTTATTGCGCCTGCGTTTGCATTTTGCGTCATGTACACTTTGTGTTATGTATGTGCTGGTGCATACCTTGCCTTTCGTCCCGTGCTTGCGCTTGCATCTGCATTGGTAGGGACAGCTTGTCTTGGAACAGGTTCGATTATACATAGTCACTTGTCGATCATCCTCGAGTTTGTCGATATGATTCCCCCAGATTCCTCCCAATTTAAACCTTGGGGCACTCGTTGAGAAGCGGAAACCAAACCAGTGGCCGGTTCCGTGTGCCGTAACGGGAGTTCCGCAACAACTCCGCAAATTCTCAGCTACTCACAGATTCCCTACCTCCCTACCGCCATCCAGCCTGGCCACGGTTCCACCCAAGACCCGAAGATGCATCGATATCCCTCAGCTTTCCTATCTCACCAGAGAACATATCTCAAATTGAAGCTACTGAAATGCTCCGATCCCATACCCCCCGACGTCGATCCATCTGAAATCCGCCATCTCATTATCAATAGTGGCTGGAGGATCTGTAGCTCGGGATCCCTAGACGAGGCGCTCTGTGTGCTCCCCGCCTTGCCCATGCTAGAGGTACTGCGTCTACACTACATGACCTGGGACAATGTATCCAAATCCTCGAAAACGATCCTCACATCATCCTTCAGCCACATCGTCCAGCTGGAATTGTCCAGGTTTGGGTGTGACACGTTGCAGGAGCTCGTGGAAATCCTGCTTTCTTTCCCTCGTTTACAATCTCTATCATTGGATGAACTCGAGGAGACTATCGAATCGGTCAAACCCGCCCTTCCCGGGCTTGGAGTCTCTCCCCCATTCCAGCATTTGACTAGCCTTCACATCTCGCTCTCATACGCCGCCGATTTCGTATCGTGGTTGCTCAAGATTGAGCCGCTACCACCGATTTCTCGCCTCAGTCTCGGGGAGATTGCGGACTCTTTCCCGATTTACCCCGATTGCGAACCCTGGCAGGATCGTGGCATTCTCAAGCACCAGGCCAATGCATTGGTCGATTGTCAAAGACATTTTGCGGCCTCGATAGAGCACGTTATTTACCGTGCTATAGGTGAGCAGTCTGCCCCTATATATCCAGACGTCCTGACTATCCATAGGCAACTACGGCGATGCACTTCACCTTCCCGCTCTTCGCATTTTAGAGGGCGGAATCTGGTCTATTGAATCGAGTTTGCACTGTTCGACATTCGGCGCTCTATCCACCATTATTCTCCATGTCAGCTATTTGCCGTCTTTGGTGGATGAGAAACATTCCAGACCTCTTCGAAATACTGTCAAACCTTTATTGGCGACACCGCCTCTCGCATCTGTGCAGTTTCTCCACGTTGTCATTCAAGAGTGGGCGCTGTACCCTGCGGACCTGAATGACAGCCAAGCGGTCGAGGCAGCCACCAGAAGTATTCGACGGGAACTCGGGCCCGAGTTTGAGGAGCGTGGTGGGGTTTTAAGGTTCAGTTGGTCTTCCGTGGTAGGCCCAGTTCCTTTGATGAGTTGAGCGGAGATTGAGTTGGCCAACAGGGAAGGTCGTGGGGTAAGGGATTGGATTCGTGAAACATGGCTCCTGTCATGAGAGTTGTACGATCTTGTACGAATATATCTGGGCACGGGGGAAGCCAGAAAAGCAAGAAAAAATGTTTTCAAAATCCAGAAGATTCAGAATACATAATGCCCACGGGCCCCCTGAACGCAGTGTGAGCGAACGGATTTCGTTTATGTGGAGTGGGTGCGGACCAGGCCGTTTCGGAGCTATTTGCGAACATTGGTAGGTGAGAATCAAAATGAAGCCAAAATACAATAAATGCCACGTCAGCCAGGCGAGGAATATTTTTTCGACTCAAACCAGACCTCTTACGTCCAGCGGTCTGTATCGTTGTAGGGCATGATATTAGGCCAGGAGTTAAATTGCCGCAAAAATCAAAATGAGGACAATCGTCACCCAATATGATCTAGGCTCGAGTCGAACGAGTGAGTCTCACTGAACGAGCGGATTCCATTTAGGTGGAGTGGGTGCGGACCGTCCGCTACCAGGCCTTTTGGTAGGTATTTGCGAACCTTGGTAGATGGGAATCAAAATGAAGCCAAAATAAAATAAATGCCACGTCAGCCTGGCGAGGAATTTTGGTTCGACTCACACCAGACCTCTTACATCCAGCGGTCGGCGTCGTTGTAAGGAGTGATCTAGGGAAGGGAGTCAAAATGGGGCCAAAAATAAATAAATGAAGACAGAATATGGCCCAGGCTCGAGTCGAACGAGCGATTCCTGCCAATTCTCCAAAAGGCGATGAGTACAGAGGTATAGAACGCAGGTGCGGTCCACCCGCTACCGGGCCTTGTTATCAGACCTGTGAACCTCATCAGATGAAAGCCGTGCGGAAGTTGAAGTAAGATAGCTTCTATATTCTCCTGGCGAGGAATTCTTGTTCTGCTTACACCCGGCCTAGCGCTATTGTTGTAGGTGAAAATATTGGGAAGTAATCCACACTGTGGGCGGAATAAAAAAGATTGATTGCTCGATGAATAGCCCGGGTTCGAGTTGAACGAGCGTTCCCTGCATGATGCTACTTTCCGACTTCGCATGGCTATAAAGAGCAGGTGCGGAGCAACCGCTACCGGGCCTTCATCTCATACTTTCGAATCCACTTAGACGAGTATCAAGACGGTATAAAAATAAGATAAAAAAGGACGCTCTCTCAACGTATAGCCCGGGCTCGAGTCGAAGGAGCAACTCCCACAAAATACTGAATGAACCTTACTTATGTGGAGTGGGTGCGGACCGTCCGCTACCAGGCCTTTCTGTAGGTATTTGCGAACCTTGGTAGGTGGGAATCAAAATGAAGCCAAAATATGATGGGTTGCACGTTCTCCTGGCTAAATTATTTTCGTCCATAATCAGCAAACACGCTCAGATCGGGCTTGCGGAAAAATAAAATACAGGTTCGATGTGTTTTCCGTCTTTGGTGTCGGGTTCAATGAATGTTTAGTTTTTATGTGAACAATAATAATAAAAAGGGGTCCTGATGAAACAATCAGTAGCCCGGGCTCAAATCGAACGAGCGAGTCCCGCATAAAGCACAAAAGTGGGCTATGTACAGCAGGTGCGGAGCAGCCGCTACCGGGCCTTATTCCTTTGCGTGCAAACTTGGCTAGATGGGAATCAAGATGAGATATATAAGACCAAAAAGGACTTTATAGCCAAATATGGCCCGGGCTCGAGTTGAACGAGCATCTTCTGGCAGGAACACAGTAAAGTTCTATTGAATTCGGGTGTGGACTGTCCGCTCCCAGGCCATATTTCCTCACATGCAAACTCCGTTAGATCGGATTCAAAGTTGGAACCAACCGGTTTCAATACACTTCTAGTTACTTGTTCGAATTCCTCCGCAAGTCGATTTCGGCTTCTCAGATTCATCATCTGCGGACGTAGAGTCGAATTGAACGGACAGTAAGACAGAAAGAAGAAAATGGAACAAATTGCTGGGTCATGGCCCGGGCTCGACTCGAACGAGTGTGCGATCCCCAAGGTCACGCGTACAGGACGGTACTTGTACGCCGATGACGGGACTAGGTTTTTCGTCAGCGTTCTCTTTCTTCAGTTTAAAAGGTGCTAACGAAATAAATGTATAGATACCAGGCCCAGACAACCCGCTCAACCAGCCGTCGACATGTGCGTCCCCTCAATAAATCTAAGCAACCAAATTAATAAACGGACACACACAGTCGTCGACCAACCCGCCGACTCGGCGGCTGCATGCGCGACCTGCCCTTCCTGCAGGCGTGGGGGACTAATGTGCTGGATCAGGTGTGTTGTGTCTCTTTTCCTTGCGTTTCTCGCCGTGCCTCCTTTTCCATCCTTTGCTTCCTCGTTTCCTTTCTCTTTCCCTCCCCTTCCCGTCTCTTCTCAATCCTCCCTCTTACTCCCTCTCCCTCTCCTCTTTCTTCCCTTGCTTTTCTCCGCTTTGCCCAAACTCTTTATTTTACTCTTTACAAAAAACTAACGCAAAACACAGTACATAACAACCACCAACGCCTTTTCCGAGTACGAAGGCCACGGCGACGGATGTGAGGACGTATCTGGGAGGTTTTTCTCCCTTTCTTTTGTTCTTTCTCCCACTCGCTCCGTTTCCTTCTCCCTTCTCCCTGCACAAACGCGTAATGCTCATCACCACCGCACAGAAAATCAATCTCCTCCGCGCCCTAATCGGATACGCCGACATCGACGGCGCCTCGTCCTTCCGGGACGGCGTCACGCAGTAGCTCTCGTGCGACCCGAGTGGCGCGAACGACGGGGCGAGCGCCGTGGATCTGTTTGCTGAATAATTAGTGAGTTTATTGCTTTTTTTTTCTTTTCTTTTTTTTTTTTGGTTTTCGTGAAAGAGGGGACAAGAGAGGGCCGAGGTGCGCACCAACCGAAGTATGTACCCTCACGCGGGTGGCGTCGTGCTCTGCGCGTCCTGGAGCTGGAGAGTTCTCGAGTACTGTCTTCCTCTTGTCCGTTGTGGCGGTGAAGATGAAGACGAAGATGGCGGGAGCGCGTTCCTCTTCGAGCTCTGGGGCTGCCGCTGCCGCGAGGATGGAGAGGCGCTACGTGCGCGCGGTCCAGCTCGAGTGTTGCGTGCATTTGTGCAGGTGCGCTTCCGTATGCGCGGCAGGAGGGGTCGTGTCCTTGTCCTTGTCCCTCGTAGCAACGTGGAGTTTCCGCATTGCTGTGGGTACGGCTGCCACGAGGAGGGGGACATCGATAGCTGGCGTTGTCTTCCGAGGGAGGAGTGGAGTGGTGCGGTTGAGGACATGATCGTTGTCTGCGCGTTCTCGGGTTGCGTGCGCGCTCGTCCTCGTAACGTGCGAAGGACAGACGGCGGGACGCGGTGGGGTTTGCGGGTGAGGGAGCGAGGAGCGGGATGAGATGCGGCGCTTGCGCCTCTTTGGGCTGCGCGTGCGGCCGCAACGTGGACATTGCGTTGGGCGGGGAGTGCGCCTACTGCACAGGGCGAGGACTGCGATTGCTACGTGTTACCAATTTCTGGAGCGGGGCGCACGGGGGAGGAACGTGCGTGGTGGACATGCGGACGAAGACGAAGATGAACGCGTGCGCTCGACGCGGGGACGGAGGACGCGACGATGGCTCCGAGCTGGTGGGATGAGATGCGACGCTGGATGTGCGGAGCTCCTATACGAGTCGGAGGGCGCAGTGCAGCACGGGAAGAGCTGGAGTGCACGCGTGCACGGAGCTCGAGTCGCAGATGGATGGGCGATGCCGCTGCTCCCCTCTTCGCTCTTCGTTCCTCGCGCTCGCGGTGGAGGTGGGCAGGGCGCACACGCACGAGCTCCTCCTTCCTCCTTCTGTTTGTGTTGTGTGGACTCGTGCGGGTGTAGAGGATAGACGATAGACGAAGCTCCCTCCGCCCTGTGGTGCGCGGTGCCTTCGCTCCTCTGCCTTCTTTTGCGGGTAGACGAGTGTGTCCTGGAGCCCCTTGAGAGAATGGGGTCCTCGCGCTCGCGCGGCGGTGTTTCTCCGTAGGCAGCTTCCGCAGCGGATTTCCTTGCCGTCTATCATGGGCGCTTCTAGTTCTTTCCCTCCCATCCTCCTTCTCCCTTTCTCTTATCCCGCTCTAGACTCGTCACCAGTCTGCCAATGACGGCAAAACTTAGTGCAAGCACTGTGCCGTAAGCAGACTGGTAGTTCTCGTCAGATGTCAATGGCTGTGCGCGTGGAGTTTGAAATTTTGGGTGGTGCCGATCGTCGGCATCATTGTGGCTGTGCATCGCCCTATAAATGAGATTTTTCGTGCTCGCGCACAGCAGCATTTGAAAAAAAATCTAAAGAGGCAGTTTTTAAGATATCCGGATTCTAAAGACCCCATCCCTTTTGAATTTTGAGAAATGACTGAAATTGAGCTCGGAACAGCAGAGAAGGAAAATTTTCAAACTCCGCGCGCAGCCCTTGCACAGCATCCGAGAACTACCAGTCTGCCTACGGCAACGTGCTTGCACGAAGATTTTGCCGTCTCTGGGCAGACTGGTGACGAGTCTAATCCCGCTCGTCTTTTTATTTTTATTATCATGCTAACGAATTTTCGACGTGCAGCGAATGGCGCGGCGACGCCGCCTCGACGACGTACGACGGGCTCAACGCGGAGTTCAAGGACTATAATGTCGTGGCGTATTTGTCCTTTTTTTTCTCTTTCTATCTACATTCTCGATTTCCGTTTTTCTCTCTGTTTTCTTCTCGCGGTTTTTTCTTTCTTTTGGTCGATTTTTCGACTGCTTTAATTGATTTCATTCTCTCGATTATTTCTGTCGAGCACTTGTCGAGGGTTTTGCCTCGTCTCGACTCGACTCGAGCTGCCGCGTTTCGGTTCTCTCGTGGGTTTCTTTCTTTCTTTTCGGCCTGAAGGATGATCCTTCGAGCTCCGCGCGAACTTGTACACTTGTGTACGCGTGTCTGCGAGGCGGGAGCAGCAGGCGACTCGGCTTGCTCGAGGCGCGCCGCGTTTCAAGTCTCTTGCGAGGGTTGTTTTCGGCGAGAAGCAGGATCCCTCGAGCTCCGCGCGGACTTGTGTACCGGCCGGTGTCTGTGCGTCCTGCGCGGCGCGAGGCGGGAGTAGCAGACGGGAGGCAAAGAGTCGAGCTTCGCCTCGGCCCTTCGCCATGCGGAGGATCCCTCGAGCTCCGCGGACTGGAGGTGAGGGAGGGAAAGAGCCCAGGCGCGGTGTCTTTGTGCTCAGCAACAGCAGGGTTTCAGTTTAAACCGCATCATGTCCTACGAGACCCCTGGGTTTAAACCGGTTCGAACCATAATGGTTCAAACCGTGACTGTTCCTCCTATAGAACTTGCCTCTAACTGTGCAGTTTGAACCCAGTTGGAACCATGATGGTTTAAACCGGTTGGAACCACTAATGGTTCTAGCTGGTTTAAACCACTGACCAGTTGGAACCATCAATGGTTTAAGCCGGTTGGAACCATCAGTGGTTTAAACCGGCTGGAACCATCAGTGGTTTAAACCGGTTTGAACCAAAGTTGTTTGGACATGTTTTTCTTTTTTTGTCCTTGACTCTTTTTTTTCCTCCTCTCTTAATATTAGTGACCGCCTGCCTCCCAATCGCATGACTCCTTCCAAAAAAGGAAATTCATATCATTTGGACTCAGAAACTCAGAGAAAAATTGTGAATAATTGCGAAAAAATTGTCTAAGGCACAAATAGGTTAGTAGATGGCATCCACCAAAAATGGAAATCCATTTAAAAAAAAATGAAAGTTGTACAGTATATACCCGTTACATGAGCCAGACCTGTTACTTGAGCTGAGCTGAAAAGACACATTCTGCATGATACCTGGGCACAATGCCTGTTCTAGGGTATGAGATTACATTTATAAGGAATATCTAGCTCGAAATATGAGTGGAGAACAGCAAGACAATCGGCCAAAACTTTTTTTTTCTGCTTATTTGTTTGGCGGTGTTTCTTCATTTCGTTACTTGAGCCAAACCAAATTTATTGTATCTTGCGCAATTCTACCCCGATTGGGCTAAATCTTAGATAGTAAATAGTCATAAATGTAGGGTCTATGAGAAGTTTGGGTCTGAAACTCGACCAATAACAGTAGGCATGCAAATCAAGTTCTGATGGCTCAAGTACCGGGTATATACTGTAGCCTCATTGAGCACTACAATGTTGACCAATTGACTATGGTGATCAGCTCATCGGTTGGGCCAAAAAAGGCAAAAAACTTTCGAAAACACGGTTCATTTTAGAGAACGATTGGGCCATGTCTCAGTAACTACTGAATGGATTCTGGTGATTCTAGTACCATTAGAAAGCAGCTGACCAGGGCTTTCAGATGGGGTTATTCACCAGCTATTTCTTTTTTATTAGAATGATTTGGCTTGTATCTTGGGAACTGCTGGATCAATGATCCTCTCAAACAGAAAATCCCTGATATCTTAACAGCAGTATTTTTGTATAGCTAGCAACAAGTGTCGCTTGAAAGTGCTCATTCACCTCTGTACCACAATCATGGGATTCAATCCAGCAGTTTCCGAGATACCAGCCAAATCATTCTAAAAAAATTAAAATAGCTGGTGAATAACCCCATCTGAAAGCCCTGGTCAGCTGCTTTCTAATGGTACTAGAATCACCAGAGTCCATCCAGCAGTTACTGAGACATGGCCCAATCATTCCCTAAAATGAACCGTGTTTTCGAAAGTTTTTTTGCCTTTTTTGGCCCAACCGATGAGCTGATCACCATAGTCAATTGGTCAACATTGTAGTGCTCAATGAGGGCTACAACTTTCATTTTTTTTAATGGATTTCCATTTTTGGTGGATGCCATCTACTAACCTATTTGTGCCTTAGACAATTTTTTCGCAATTATTCACAATTTTTCTATGAGTTTTTGAGTCCAAATGATATGAATTTCCTTTTTTGGAAGGAGTCGGGCGATTGGGAGGCAGGTGGTCACTAATATTAAGAGAGGAGGAAAAAAAAGAGTCAAGGACAAAAAAAGAAAAACATGTCCAAACAACTTTGGTTCAAACCGGTTTAAACCACTGATGGTTCCAACCGGCTTAAACCATTGATGGTTCCAACTGGTCAGTGGTTTAAACCAGCGAGAACCATTAGTGGTTCCAACCGGTTTAAACCATCACGGTTCCAACTGGGTTCGGGGTGCACGGTTAGGGGCAAGTTCTATAGGAGGAACAGTCACGGTTTGAACCATTATGGTTCGAACCGGTTTAAACCCAGGGGTCTCGTAGGACACGATGCGGTTTAAACCGGAACCCTGCTAGGGTACTTGTGCTGTGGGGAGGGAAAGGGGCGGCGTGCACGGAGCAGGGGCCTGTGGTGCGCGGAGGGGAAACGAGGCGTTTCGGGGCTGCGCGAGGCCCGCACAGAGGGCGCACACATGGCGCTCCTAACGCCCGAGGTTGTCCAGCGACTACACTCCATCCTGCCGCTTATCCCGCCCGTGCTTGGGAGGAGCTGTCGAGCAAGCACGCTGCTAGGCTGTCGAGTGGTGGGGCGCGTGGGGAAGGACGCAGGCGCGCGTCGCTGGGTCGAGTGGGATGCGTTACGGAGATGTGGAGTGCGAGTCAGCGCGCCGCATTTTGCATTCAATTCAATATTCAGTCTGAATGAAATGCGTGGAAGATGGTCACCAAGGTGTGACACGTAGATTACTCGCGGCATGTGGAATGAGATGGACCTTGGAACGATGATTGCACTTGCGTCATGCAGCACCCTGTCAAAAAATGGGGGAAAACCAAAAATTGGTTGTGGAGGAAGGAATTTTTGCAACAAGGTCTGAGAAAATGGTTTAGCTGTTGCTAGCTTCCGCTATGGTATTCTTTCGACCACCGTGAAAATTGTCTTTCGGGAGCATACCTCCAGCCTTACTGTGATGCGATGGTTAATCATTCTACCACCTTCGACGAGGCATATTGGACTCTGACTCTCTGACGCTATGCATGTGCTTTGGACGCCATTACTCGCCCATTTGGTGTTTTTCACCTGCTTTCGCCCACTTCAAGGATAGTGTGTCACCCACAGACATCTGGGTTTTACTTCAATAGAATTTCTTTCCATCATTCGACCATCATAATGGGTAATGGATTCAGGAAATGTAGGAATTCGGCCCGATGCACAGTGACCCTCTGCAAACGCGCAGAGGTCTCGATTGAAAGGCTACGGTACTTGTACAAAAAGTGCCGCACAACTGCTGTAAAGAACTGTGGAAGGAATACTAAAATAGTGAGCTGTAAAGGCTACTGTTGAACCAAGCTGTGAAGTTCAACAGCCTGTCCAGTCAATGGGACAGTTTGGCGGTGCTTCGGTTGTCCTTCCAACAGAAAACTATCCTGGCCCCTTCAAAACATTCCCTAGGCCGCCCTTGGCTTCCAGTGACGTTGGTCAGTGGTCTACCTTTTCTGACTCCCGGATTTCCCGGCATTTAATATTTAGAGCTTACGTGTCGGGTAACTTTGTACCCATGCATTCTTTACAATGTCCTCCTGTTTTCGCGGCACTTTTTCACGTCAAAGCCAAGCTCGTGAACAGATTCTTCGTGCGACCCCAAAGGATAACCTCATTTTTCACTTTCCTACCCATTCAAACAACGTCCACACCTTGCCTCGGCTGTTCGGCTAATCGGATTGGTATCTGACCAGAGATAAACAATAAATGTCGATGTTACGCCTCTTCCACGTCACTACAGTGGCTTTGAGATTTGAAGTCGAAATCCGGCACGATCCTGGCTTCGTAGAACTTGCCAAATGCAAGGGATTATGGCACACTCTGGCGTACGTGGTATTTTAGAGCCCATCAATAGCCACTTCTTCTCGAGGGAGATGAGCACTGCGCGATACGTTATTTTTAACATTGTCTCGGAGTTTACGTCGTAAAGCTGTAGGTATCCCATTTCCGCGTCTATCTGCCTACTGCGGCGAAGCTCAACAGCTGATGCGTGCATATTTAGAGGTTCTTATCGTGACAGCTGTCATTCAGGCGCTTAGCATCTCTTTCTCTTCCTCCCGTCATCCATGGACAGCGATGCCTATGCGAGTGCCGAGTTCAGTTCTAGCTCGACAACCGGTAATCGTGAAACCACCTCGTGAGCTCTTTTCCTCGTCTCTAGTGACATCGAATCTTGTCTCACGGGCGTAAATCCAGCTGCAGCGGCGCGATCTTTTCGGGTTCGCAGCACTTCACTGTAGACGGTGGTACTTTCTCGAGCGTCACAAATAACTACACTAGTCCTCGGATTGTGCCGTCCGGTAAGTTTTTGTTTAGGCGTCTTGCGAAGAAGCTAAATATTGGATAGACTTCAGAATGATCCCGCTTGGAGATATAGACCTGCAGCATGAAATACGCTTGAACAATCGAACTGGTTGCGTTCGTCGTGTATACGCCGCCAGAGTCAAAGGCCGACAGTCGAATATGACGGTCGCCATGTATCAAGGGCACAGGGCGGAGGAGGTGTGTCATCCTGCTTTCCAGACGTTGCGTTTGAATAATCTTCGTAGGAATGGCGGCAGGATATTGCTAAATATATGTCGGTTCGGTCAGTGCCTCGCAACACTGTCACGCCTACCAGGGTCGTTGAATTATACAATTAGCCATCCGAATATTTTTCAAATCTGTGGCGCCGCAAGTTCGGGAAATATTCATGCTACGCTCTTCCCTGATGGCGAGTCCCTCGATTAAAACGAGTCTTCACTGAGCTTGACACTGGATGTAGATCTGATACCGTTCGAACATTTCCTGATGGCTACTACGTAGGTGCACCCATTGCATCCTCTTCACCAGATATTGATTTGGGTAAAGAGAACGGAGTTCAAAGTATGATATTTACTCATGCCAACCAGCTCGCTGACACTAGGGCAGGCGGCCGAGAATTATTTTCAATCTACTTTTCAACGGTCGCTGGTGAGCTCACTCATCTCAAAACCCGATTTCCTTATGTGAATTTTTTTAGACATGCACACCTTGGATACGTCGCTCAAGTGGCCGACTGTGCGCGGACCTCGTACATGGCAACATCCCAAATTCTTGGTCCAGCGCTTTGTTAAATGACATAACCCGCCCCCACCCACAGGTAATCAAAGCATTGGACGGCCCAATCCAGGAAGCCATGGCCATAGATTGTCTTACAGCGGACCAGTATCACCAAATATTCGAGTGGGATCTATCATGCAGTCGACGCCTCTGGATTTCCACCTCGGTAACAGTGAATCTCGGAGCAATTGTTGTTGGATCCAGCCCTAACCACTCAACCAGTCTGGCTGAGGAGTTATGGCTGGATCCAACAATAATTTCCTGGTCTAGTAATGACCTTGAGGACCCGATTGAAATTGCGTCCTTGCCAAATGTCGAGTCTGAGCCTGAAATTGACGTATGGGACTGGCATACTCATCGAGGAAAAGCAAGTGGACTCACGGGAGATAGCTGGACCCGGTATTTCATCTTTGCCGTCGATGTTCTGCGCTGATTCTTTTCACGAAGTTATAACTCCGACAATGTATTTGACAAGACTTTTCGACTGATGCTTACCGCGATGAACTACCAGTCGTGGCCCAGTCAAGCCAACCACATTTTCAGCCGCCTCCAAATTACGTCCAATTTCGAGGATTATAGTGCGTCGTCAACTCATCTTTGGTCTCGTATTTTATAATTTGTTCAGCGCATGTCAGCTCGATTTTGTTTACAATTGACATTGGATATCCGAAGACTCCAGAAGAGTTACCGGAAGGCTTCCTATTTCTCTGTCCACCCATAGACTTTCAAATGGGGCCATCGTCGTTCCGCTGGCCAGACTGTCCAGCATACTGGTCCCTCGATCCCTTGGGTGTCACGCGGCTTAGCATGGAGGATGCGACTCATCTAGGATTCCCTTCTATTGACTTCTATACCATGGCTTGGGGAAGCTACTGGGATGCTAGTGCTTACGCTGGACTCCGTCAATTCTACCAAGCCAAGGGTTTCGATCCAGACAGCCAGGACATTGCCCGTCATCTTGGTTACCTAATTTATCAGTTGTCCCCTGGAGTAGGTGTTCCGTTGGCCCATGGTTGGTCGACCATTTTAAACTGAGTCTTTCCCTTTCAATTAACGAATGTTACAAGCGAGTGGCGCAGATTCCCATGCCGAAGAAAAAGATCAGCGCTCGCTCATCGTGGACGGCGACTCGGAGGAAACGCAGGGCTTGGCCGGCGAGGATCATGGTAAGTGGAATTCGAGTCAACCACCCTCGCTATCTTCGTCTCATAAATTACAACTAGACGACGAGGATTGTTCAGAGGAGGGACATAGGGGCCCAGTTAACCCTGACGATGGGGCGGAGGATGCGCATGCGTCAGCCTACGAGAATGATGGTAAGGGGAACTTACTGTGCGATAACTTGGCTCATTACTGCATCCTCAAAATTCTCAGTGCACGAGTCGACTTCGAAGGTCGGAAGCGAAGAGCCCGAACCACCTAGTCCACATGGCCCCGAAATGCCAGTGATTTCATGGACCTTCAAATTCACGATGAACCTTCATTTGACGCTGATTTTTTTCCTTACCTTCTGCTGGCTGTACGAACGGGTTCTATGAGCAGTGAAGCAGATAACTATCATGGCCTTGTCCCCTCGAAATACGTGATTTGATGCCTCGGATATATATTTCATTGTCCTCAAATGCATTTTGATTTCGTTCATCTGAAATAAGGACCCCATCTTGAATATGTTCAATTTCAAGGGGAGATCACATTACCAAATCCCCAGCCAAAAGAAACAAAGAAAGCTGGGAAAATCTGAGCTCTATGGCTCGGGCTCGAGTCGAACGGGCACTCCTGCACCGATTTCTTCAGACGTTGCTCTTCATGGGCTGCAGGCGCGGACCTCCCGCTACCGGGCCTTATTCTCGGACCTGTGAGACCCATCAGATGGGAATCACACTGAGGCCAAAATCGAATGCTCCATATCTAGAAAGCAAAGAATTTGAGCCTTAATTATTTCTTTCCACTCAGTCAGAATCAATTGCATCGGGCTTACGGCAAAAATGAAATCCGGCTCCAATTATTTGTTCTCCGTCTTCAACTTGCGAGTTATTCCACTTGAATGCATTGCTGTCGGGCTCAACGTGCGGTTTTTATGTGAACAACAATAATAAAAAAGCCGTAATCAGGACATAATATGGCCCGGGCTGGAATCTAACGAGCAAGCCCTGCAGAAATTTACATCGAAGCAAGGAATCAAGTGCGGGTGCGGACCATCCGCCACCAGGCCTTTGCCTCAAAACCGCAATCTTCATCAAGCCCATCGAAATTCTGCAGTGTTGGCCTTAGCCTAAGTCTGGGTTTGGAATCGATATGACATTTGAACATTCTGGTTTCATCGCCGCAAAATTGAGGTTGAACACGAACAACTCCGACGCGCACGACTGACTGCGCCCGTACAAAAAGAGTGGTACGAAGGTGAGACCTGGCCCGGGCTCGAGTCGAACGAGTGACATCCACGTATATATTTTCGTGTATCCCGTGAAGGAACAGTGGGTGCGGACCATCCGCTACCGGGCCTTATTCCCCTTCAGGCGAACCTGCCTGGATGGACTCAAACGAAGCCAAAATAATATACGCCTCTAATCCATGTTTGACCTCCGCCGCGGTTTCAGTTCGATTCGTCCCATTTATTGTGTGGGCTTCCATATTATATGGGTAGTAGGGTTCCAATTGACCTGATTGTGAGAAAAAGAAAGCGTGCACACGCCGATATGGCTCTGGCTCCAATCGAATGAGCGTTTGCCGAATGATGTTGCTTTATACCGTTGGCATGGAGAGCAGGTACGGTCTACCCGTTATCGGGCCATTCTTCCTCACTTTTGAACATTGCTAGATGGGAGTAAAACTGAAAACATAGTTCAATCACCTGCCAGCAAGAAAATGTTATTCTACTCACGCCAAGTAGCATCTCGCGTCCAGATTTTCGTTTAGGCGTGCGCGTGGATGATATTAAAACGGGAGTTATGATCACACTGCGAGAGGAATAAAAAATACGCAATAATCCGGACAAATGGCTTGAGCTCGAGTCGAACGAGCAACTCCCACAATTGCAAAGTACTGAATGAACCCTACTTATGTGGAGTGGGTGCGGACCATCCGCTACCGGGCCTTTTGATAGGTATTTGCGAACCTTGGTAGATGGGAATCAAAATGAAGCCAACATATGATAGGTTCCACGTTAAATTATTTTGGTCCATAATCAGCAAACACGCTCAGATCGGGCTAAGGCTTGCGGAAAAATGAAATAGGACGTGTTTTCCGTCTGAAACTTGCATTGGTGTCGGGTTCAATGTTTAGTTTTTATGTGAACAATAATAATAAAAAGGGGTCCTGATGAAGCAATCCATAGCCCGGGCTCGAATCGAACGAGCAAGTCCCGCACAAAGCACAAAAGTGGGCTATGTAAAGCAGGTGCGGACAATCCGCTACCGGGCCTTATTCTTCTTCGTGTAAACTTGGCTAGATGGGAATCAAGATGAGAAATATCGGCATAAAAATAAGATCAAAAAGGACGGTATACCCAAATATGGCCCGGGCTCGAGTTGAACGAACATCTCCTGGAAGGAACACATCGGGTGTGGACTGTCCGCTCCCAGGCCATACTTCCTCGCATGCAAAGTCCGTTAGATCGGATTCAAAGGTAGAGCCAACCGGTTTCAATACACTTCTAGTTGCTTGAAGTTCGAATTCCTCCGCAAGTCGATTTCGGCTTCTCACATTTATCGTCTGCGGACGTAGAGTTGAATTGAAATTGAACGGACGGTAAGACAGAAAAAATAAAATGGGACAAGTCGATGTGGCCATGGCCCGGGCTCGAATCGAACGAGCGTTCCCTGCATGCATGATGCCGATCTACGCCATCAGTATGGAGAGCAGGTGCGGACCATCCACTACCGGGCTTTTGCAGGTATTTGCGAACCTTGGTAGGTGGGAATGAAATCGCGAGATGAAAGTTGCACTCGCTGGACGGACTCGAGGCAGTTTGAGGCAGTTCGAGGACTTACATAGGTGCCAGTGTGCGGGTGTCGCATCCCATCACGGTCAACAAACGCCGTATGCGCGCGGGATGACTGGGCTAACCCTAGTCTGGGCCGTCAACGCCGTTCGAGCTTCGCAAGGCGACGCCAATGCAACGCCGGATCCCATCGCCCGTTTCTCCCCCCCTTTCTACATTTTACGGAGAAAAGTTCTGCTATCATAACTCGCAGTGTTGAACGTCCTACTGCGGCAAGGAAATAGGGGCTCACACCAACTCTTCGGCAACTTAAAGCCGAAGCCGAACCCGCCGAGCCGATCAGCTGTCAATGTCAATTCCGAGTCTCATCTTTGATCACTGAGCTAAATTTCTCTTCAAACGACTCCTTTGTCGGGGCTCCTTTCCGTCCTAGTACCCCTTCTATCTACTTTCAATTGACTCTCCCTGCTGCACCACCCTCGCTTTCCCATGAAGATTCCTGGGCTCGCCGCGCTCGCAAGCGTGGCCACGCTCGTGTCGACAGTGGGCGCGATCCCCAAAATCACGCGTATAGGACGGTACCTGTACGCCGATGACGGGACTAGGTTTTCCGTCAGCGTTCTCTCTCTTCGGTTTCAAAAGTGCTAACGAAATAATGTATAGGACTTGTGATACCAGGCCCGGACAACCCGCTTAACCAGCCGTCGACATGTGCGTCCCCAACGCACACACACAGTCGTCGACCAACTCGCCGACTCGGCCGGCTGCACGCGCGACCTTCCCTTCCTGCAAACACTGGGCATCAACGCCATCCGCGCGTACAGTGTCGACTCGAGTCTGAGATCTGAACCACGATGCGTGTATGCAGATGTTGAGCGGGGCGGGCATATATGTCATGTACGTGTCCAAGTCCTCCCTAATCCCTTCTTTCTCTGTGGAGCTAATGCTGGGTGTAGACTCGACCTGACCCTCCCGCTCAATGGCTCGATTGACACGAAGATACCCGCGTGGGGGACGAATGTGTTGGATCAGGTGTGTTGTCTCTTCTCCTCCCCTTCCTTTCGTTAACAAAAACGCCTTGACAGTACATAACGACCATCAACACCTTTTCCAAATACGACAACGTCCTCGCCTACAACGTCGGCAACGAGGTCCTCACCTCGATCGCTACCAACGCCGCGCCGTTCCTCAAAGCGGCGGCGAGGGATGTGAGGATGTATCTAAATCAATCTCTTCACCCGCCCCAATCGGGTACGCCGACGTCGACGGCGCCGCGTCTTTCCGGGACGGATATCTCTTCTGCAATCTCACTGGGGCGAACGACGGGGCGAGCGCGGTGGATTTGTTTAGGTTGAATAATTAGTGAGTTTTTTTTTGGTTTTCGTGAGAGAGGGAAGAAGAGAGGGACGGCGGAGAGGAGTGTACCCTCAAGCGGGGCGGCGTCGTGCTCTGCGCATCCTGGGCTGAGAGTTCTCGAGTACTGTCTTCCTCTTGTCCGTTGTGGCGGCGGAGATGAAGACGAAGATGGTGGGAGCGAGTTCCTCTTCAGCGCTGCGGGTGCGGCTGCCGCGAGGATGGGGAAGGGGGAGGATATGGGAGGAGAATGTGCCGCCCGCGCACGAGTTTGCTGTCCTCTTTTCCGGGAAGAAGTGCGTGGACGTGGTGCTGCGCATGTACGGCCAGTCTCTGTACGTGAGGCGGGCGAGGGAGGAGGGGTAGGACGAGTGCGCCGAGACGCACGAAGGCGGGTGGATGAGGACGATCTGCGCCTCCTCGAGCTCATCCGAGACGGATGTGACGGAGGCGCTAATGGTCGACGGCTGGAGTGCGGGGGACGAGGACCTCGAGCGCGCAGAGCACGAGGAGCTCCTGAGCGCTAGCGCCGCTCGACCGAGCGGGGATGATGCCGCCGAATTTGTGGACGGGCGCTGGATGTGTTTGCGGTCCGCGAGCTGGTGTGCGCTGTCGGCGATGATCCCGAGCGCGCAGAGCATGAGGATGATGCGGCGTACCTCGAGGCGCTCCCGTGCGCTGCTGGACCGGGGATGATTGCTTGCGGGGGCGTTATCATCAAAAGCAGGAGCGTTGTTGTCATCGGGATGCGGGACGTACTCACTTTTTCCTCCACGTCGACGTGGGAGCGTGTGGGGATAGCGCGCGCGGCTCAAACCCTTGCGTTCTCCCTGGCCGAGATCTCTTGCGCTTGGATTGGACGCACGCCCGACTGCGCGCCTCCCTCATCCTGGCGCGCGCGGATTCCCTCCTCCTGTGAAGAAGAGCCGCCCAGCTCGACCTTCCTCTTCCTCTCTCCCTCATTTCGAGGCGGTGGCTTGTGTGTCCGCCTCCCTCCATGCTCCCGTGTGGAACTAGCTCCACTGTCTTGTCTTGCTCTCTTACAAATGTCTCCCCTGCCATTTTATCTTATCGCCCTTTTGTTTCATCGCTTTTTAAAAAAGAATCTCGCTCGGATGCTAACGAATTTCCGACGTACAGCGAATGGTGTGGCGACGCCGCCTCGACTACGTACGAGGGCTCAATGCGGAGCTCAAGGATTATAATATCGTGGCGTATTTGTGCGTTTTTTTTTCTTTCTGTCTACATTCCCGATTTCTGTTTTTCTCTCTCGCCTTTTTTTATATCGATTTTGCTTTCATTTCGCTCTTTGTTTTCTTCCCCTTCGAGCTCCGCGCGGACTTATACACTTGTGTACCGTGTCTGTGCGAGGCGGGAGCAGCAGGCGACTCGGCTTGCTCGAGGCGGGGTGCGTTTCGAGTAGATCTCTCGCGAGGGTTTCTTTCTTTCTTTTCGGCCTGAAGGAGGATCCCTCAAGCTCCGCGCGGACTTGTGCGCTCGTTTCTGTGCGATGCGGGAGCAGCAGGCGACTTGTCTCGCTCGAGGCGCGCCGCGTTTCGAGTCTCTCGCGAGGATTTCTTTCTTTTTGTTTTCGGCGAGAAGCAGGATCCCTCGAGCTCCGCGCGGACTTGTGTACCAGCCGGTGTCTGTCCGCCTGCGCAGCGCGAGGCGGGAGTAGCTAGCTGGGGGAGGAGGGAAAGAGTCGAGCTTCACCTCGGCCCTTCGCCATGTGGAGGATCCCTCGAGCTCCGCGGACTGGCAGGAGGAGGAGGAGGCGAGGGAGGGAAAGAGTCCAGGCGACGTGTCTTTGTGCTGTGGGAACGGAAAGGGGAGGCGTGCACGGAGCAGGGGCCTGTTGTGCGCAGAGGGGAAACGAGGTGTTTCGGGGCTGCGCGAGGCCCGCACAAAGGGCGTGCACATGGCGCTCCTGACGCCCGAGGTGCTGGTCCGGCGACTACACCCCATCCTGCCGCTTATCCCGCTCGTGCTTGGGAGGAATTGTCGAGCAAGCGCGCCGCTAGGCTGTCGAGTGGTGGGGCGCGTCGCTTGCTGACTGCGCGCGCGCGTTTTGGGGCCGCACGTCTCGCAGCAGCTGCGCTTTGTGCTGGAAAGGGAAGGTTTGCGGGTCGTGCGGCAAAAGCAGACGGCCCGTCTGCACTACATACCCCGGTGCACCTTCGCTGTGTCTGGGAGATGCAGCTGTTCCTCCGCATGGCCGTCCCTCCCCCGGCGGGATGCCGTGGGACGGGTGGGAGATGAGCTTGGCGGGTGGGCTCCGCGCAAACGAGAACAGACAAGGGGAGGGGAGGTGGAGGAGCAAAACGAGGCTTCGCGGATGACTGTCCCGTCGCCTGTGGATCCGGGGAAGGTGTGGGCAGTGTGGGCGGCGGGTGCGTGTGTTACTGCGGGGCGCCAAGGCGTGGAGACACGGGGAGGCGCGAGGACACGCGCGCATTTGTCCGGCGGGTGGTGAGGAGGACGGATGCTGCGCTGTAGGCGACAAGTCGCGATCCAGCGAGGCTCGAAGCCGCGTCCACCGAGCGCGGTGTTCACACCCACCGTGCCGGCGGGGGCGACTGTCCCCGCGAGCTCGGGGTCGAGTGGGAGTGGGAGTGGCTGGCGGAGTGGGAGTGGGAGCGGGGGGAAGGGCAGCGGCACGGCGAGGCTGGGTGGGGGCAGGTGGTGGTGGGCGTGCTGGCTGCGGTGGGGTGTGTGGTTGGGGGATGGTGATGGTTTGGATGGGAGTTCGTGTAGTGAGGTGCTGGATTATTTTGGACTCAGCTTCGGACGGACTTTGACTTGACATTATCTATCCATTATACGTGGGACGGATACGTAAAAGACACTGTGCGCTGTCTTGTATATCCCTTAACCACTCTTGGCAGGTAGCTCTCCTTGTCGACTTTCGAGGATGGTAGACGCTCGCATTTCCTTTTTTGGACTTTTTGACGGCGCTTAAACGTGGCTGTGCGGGCGCTTGCGACTTCTCCTTTTCACCCAAACACATTCCTCGCAAATGACTCTACGGCGGCGATCAGCGGAACCTAGGATCCCGGATTTCATGCTCTGGTTTGAGCTGGGATGGCCATTGTCTGACCTCTGTACACACCCTCCGACGCCCGGGCCGTAAGGGCCCTAAACAAGTTGTGACAAAAACAACGGCGGCGGGCGCTAGACTCATGATCACTTGCATTCACAATGCGCTTGAACCGGAAACGCAATTGAACGCGACGAGGATGTATCTAAGAAAAAAGAAACGAACAAACCATCAAGCTCGGCGTATCTTCTCGTGTCAACCGGGGCCACCTCTCGCTCACAGTGATCACTGGCTTCTTCGCTTGGAGCCCTGGACAGACCAAGGCTGGACTTTATCCAACAAGTTCCGCAACGATACTGGTTCCTAGAATTTCATCCAGGTTCATGGACTGGTGGCCAGAGGCCCAGAGCTTTTTTAAAACAAATGAATCACTCGTAATCAAACAAAATTACGGTCTCCTACTTGGGTTTTATCCAGATGGTTACGCTGACCTGTGGCGGATGGTCCGCACCTGCGCCTCATGATTCAAAATCTTCATGGCAGGCAGGCACCCGTTCGATTCGGGGCCGGGTAATGCACGACACGCTCTGCACCCTGCTTTCAGATATTCTTACACCATCCAGTGTCCATTATTACGCTCTGGCGGACCTCGCTACAGCATATTTCGCAGCTGCGGAGAGTATTGGACCTGAAGCTTTTTGTCGCGCAGATGTCTTCGAGGCGTGGGCACGGTTTACACAGGCAGTACATTCGCGCCTCGGAGTCTTCCGAAGCTTTGACTCAAATAATCGTATATCCCGTGAAGCGTGCAATAACGTAGAGGTGTGTGACATTGTCCACTTCCCTTGCAATCCAACTAATCGTTCACTGCAGTGCGGGATCGTCCTAGAAAAAAGCCGACTCAAGCGCTGCTCCGGTTGTCACGAATTATTCTACTGCTCACCGCGCTGCCAAAGTCTCGACTGGCATCATGGGCATCGCGAGTCCTGTCCATGGCATCTCATTCATCGCACAAGTGAGTCCCTGGTCCTCAGAACCGCCGACACGGATTCTCACATCTCATTCAGACTCCGAACTCGCTCACACCTCCCGAGAGCGTGCGTTCTTGCGCGCCCTCCTCCATCACGACTACGAGTCCACGCGGACAGGGCTCTACACCGTACTCGTGAACGCGTGGGCCACCGAACCCGATGCTGCGTTTTACACAATGTACGACTACCGATCCGGAGGCGTAACCGTGAGCATGCACCGAATCAAGGCGGGGCGAACGCATGGGCGGGGCAATTCCGAGTATTGGGCCGATCTGCTTGTCCGGAGATCCCGAAGCGGAGGGCGCATGGCCTTGCATGTCATGCGTGTGTGTGAAGGCGGAGGTGAGCGCGATTGGGTGATTCCGCTCCGTAGGATGACGTCGCAAGTGCCCGATGCGTTGAAGCGGATCGCGGCTTGCCTGGGATCGCTTGATCCAGCGCAACTAGAGGAACAGATCAGCAACGTGGTGCGGTCGGAGCTCATGGGAGATATTCACTAGCTCGGACAAGATTCAGATTGATACTATGTTGCCTGATTCATTACGTTCCGAAATAGTGCGGACGACCATTGGTATCTTGTAATGTTTGAGAGCGAGAAGAATCCGCTTCTACCTGATCAATTGTCCATATGCCCCGTCCGACATCTATTTCGCACACATGATTCGAACCTCGACAAGACGACCTATTCGCCTACCTGTTCTCTTAGTGCGAGGTGTTAGGAATTTGGATCGGTCTGCCCTGTCGATTGCATGCCGTCCATTTTCATGGAATCATGCTCACAGTGGCTCCTGTCGCTATTCACGGGAGGGAAAAAGGTCTACACCCGCGTGGTTATCAGAACCATGCTCAGATGGGTCGGTTGAGCCACTCATCATATAAAACTGAATTTATTAGAAATTATACACCGAAACCCCAGGACTCGTCCGATCCGGGGCCGGGTCTTACGTGAACCGAGACGTTTGGTTTTTTTTTCATATTTTTTTTCATTGGCCCCCGTTCGATTCGGTCGATACATAGGTCAGTTTTGCGCCTTTAATATTTCTTTCCCCCGTTTCTATGTAACTTGTCCCAGGATGATTGAGGGGGAAAGAACACATAGCCCCCGCAACATGCACACGTCTGGTGCATTGAAAATCGAGTCGGCGATTTGCTTCGAGGTTTATGACAAGATGGTCCGGACTTTGGGCTCATTCGCCGTCGCCGACTCGCCCTGTTCCTGGAATAATAAAAAGACAGCACCCCAACCGCTCGTTCATGCTCACTCATTACTTCTGATCTGTGGCATGGTTATACAGGAAATAAACACCGATGGCGGTCCCCACCTGCGCCTCGTAGCGAATTAGGTAGCCATCCGTTAGATTCGGGATCGGGTTCTCGGCCAATCCTTCGACGATTTTTGTTGCTCTTAATGACGGCTCAAACAACTGAAAGCTATTGACCCGAGTCGTAGCTTATTGCAATATTCAAAACCTCACTTAGATTGTTCTTACCAAATCGATTGGGAAGCGAGGGGGGAACTGGGTTGACATTTCTGGTGCATTTCCAGAGACTTGTATGTTTAAAAAGAATTAATATTGAGAGTAAATTGTGAACTAACTAACAATTACATAAATTTGGTTCATTCCATACCGCGCTCCGAAAAATGTACTAGACATGCAACTATCAAGCACCTTCTGGTGCCGCTATATCATTGCAGTGGCTATGGAAGTGCGCAGCATCGGACCGTATATCCCTCAGTTTTGTCATCGGTATGGAGTCGGAAGAGAACCCCGGGCCGAACTTCCTCTAGATCAACACGGAGGACTCGGAGGCCAGAAATCTAAACACTCACCTCAGGGATTACATCGGAAGAAGGTATAGCGACCTCGTGCATAGTGCGGAGGGTTGTCCGGGAATTGAGACTAAAATCCAGCGTAACATTAATTCACAAGTTTCGCTGTTGGACATCAAATCACCTGGCTAGAAGGGAGTTTGAAAACACTGCGAGGAAATGAGATTTATCACCGATGAAGGAAGACGGCCCTACAGCTCCCGTTCACAATAATCGTCGCCATCCAAATAACTGCAAGTTATATCTTAGTTTTGAAATTATGTGAACAGAAGACATACAGTTCGCCTTCATTTTGATGAACTAAAAGGGAAAGAAGTGTTAGTTTGGTAACGGGTAATCGAGTAGCAGAGAGGCCTCTGAATACCACGTACACATACTAGCGCTGTGATCCCAGTGATGCTGAAGAAATCTCAGAAAATTCATGGTGCCACAGGAGCAGCAAACCCTACCTTGTTATCATCCCTGTCTCTGTGAACCTAATATGAGTGAAGTAAATGTGTGTATGGGCAACCGACAAACCCATGGTCCATACAATGAGTTTGTCCATAACTGCCTGGGTTCTGTGTTCAATATTCTGTAGTTAGATAGATGCCAATTCTGAAACCAAGGGAATTAATGAACATACGTCCCGTGCGCGTCGCGGCGCTGGCGGTAGAACCAGAATACCAGCGTCGCGGTGATAATCACGTCATTAACAACACCGAGGCTGAAGTCGGAAGTGAAGATCCATTCCCATCGCGCCACATAAATGACAACTGAGTCGGAATCTAACGCAGTGACCAACATGGCGATGGTTCCCACCAATCGCAGAAACCCCAGAACCCAAATGAGGACGGGAATTAGCAGTTTCTTGGAGAGCGTATAGATTCGGACCGCGAAGAACCCTTGCACTGGCAGGGCGTTCAGCGTAGGCACAACATAGTTGTGGGGAACAATGGAGAGAGACGTACCACTGAAACCAACCAATCCATCAAATAATGCACCTATGGCGAGGGATACCGGGACAGGGCCAAAGATGCGCTCGGGATGGATGAAGTCGGTTATGGTATAAATGTATAGCGTGTCGCCGAAGCATAGTATGCGCACGACATCCCCGATCCTACTACATTCAGATAGATGCAACCAACGGCATGGCTCGCGTACCAGACAAGCGCGACCTAAACAAGATAATTAGCTCGCTATTCTCCAATTGGCTTTTCACGAACCAGCGCCTTCATTTTTGCGGGGTCATCTGGAAAACGGGTGTAGTATGTATACGTCTGGGTCGTCGACACCCCAAAAAGCACACAGGAGATGAGGACACCGATTTCCCAGACACCTGAGAGAAGGAGCGATATGGGAGCGGCCGGAAAACACAAGTACTTGCGCACCGATAATGAGGTTGGGATTGAAGGATACGGTGGAGTCCATATGGTGGGTGTTTCTTCCTGAGATGGCGGGGAATGATTGCCAAGGAATATACCGTATTATTTCATTCAATTCCTATGGTCACTCGTCACACGCGCAAATTTATACGAAAATTTGCGTAAGTCACTGCGTCACAGAGGCGATTTCACTTAGCCGAGCTTAGGCAGGCGCTGCCCACGGATCAAATTCCCAAATGGGGACCGAGTACGAAAGGTTCCTTTCACATAGGACCCTAAATGGCCTTACGGACTGAACGAAATACTGCAGTACTTTGTACGGGACTCTTTAGTTGAAAAGAGAAGTACATAATGACCACCAAGTCAGACATCCAATTCACGATCATTGATCATTGTGAAATATCATGAACTTTCCAGGAACGAAAAGATTCTGTCAATTAGGAGCTTCCCCCCGCCCAAGTTATCAACTTCTTAGAATTCGAATCCAGCATTCAGTCTGACTCGAAGCCCCTATGGAATAGCACTTAGTGACCAGTATGACAAGGCTGAAGGTAGCATCGAAGACCCTTTCGTAACAGCAGGATCATGATTGCAACGTAGAGTGGCCCCAAGGCTCCAACCGTTTAGGTTTCGGACCCGAGCAAGGAAACGGTATATAAAACAGTTGATAAATGGTATTTTTGGGCAGTTGACTCGCTCCTGTGGAAGGATCAAATCAAGTGGAAGGACCGTTCTGAACATGTATAGAAGAATTTGATCGGTATTATCAACGACTGCCTAACGGGCCAGTCAGGGTAGTGGGCCATCTACATAATGGAAGGCTGTGCAATAGAGAAATGTGAGAATGTGCCCATATTTGACATACAGGTCCAACGGGTACCTTGCGCCACCGCATGGCAGTGCAATTGGTTGCCTGCAGGGATCCACGGCGGCGATCAAAGATTACCTGTGGAAAATGGTCCCAGAACTTCTGTGGACGATTTATTGGCCAAATATAACTCCAGATAGGATACGGGTAATAGCCCAAATTTTATCTGTTCAATCTCTTCTCGTTACAGGCCCGATTTTACCATAAGATAAAAATAGGTAACAGCGACGCTTTTTCTACTCGTATGAGAATTTCCACCAGAAATAGCCCGCCTCTTAGTCTGGGTAATTCTCAGGGTAATGGCTGTTACCCCAACATTTCCTCCGGCGAAATACTTTACCACAGGAGATTGCCGGGAGACAGATGGCCGGAAATTTACTTCAAATTTTACCGCAGGTTATTTTGAGTGGCCACGCGTGGTAGCGCGCGGGCCACAAAGTACCCACTAAGCGCCCTCTATCCGCACACGGGCCCAGTGTACGCGGGCCTTCAAGCGGGTCCGACGCGTCATGGCACGTCCAGCGCGGCAGCGCAGCACCTGCTCAAAATTAGTCCACCTGCCTCTCATTTTTTTTTCTGACCCGCGCGTGCTCAAAATTGGTGAAATGTCAAGTTCGGAATTGGTTCGGAATCAATTTCATGCAACATAGAATTTCGAACAAGAGACTCGGAGGCGAGGAGCAAAAAGAGGAGGATGGAATAGGAAGGTGTTAGGCATGGCATGGGCGAGGTATTACTAGTCGTTCAAAATTGGGCACACAGTATTGTTTGGTCACGCGTGCAAGTAGACTGGTACAACTCGGGACATGCCAAAGGGCTGAGCCCGGAGTTTGAAGTCTTTGATCTTGCTTGTGCTGGACTCAAAAATAATGGATCAATTTCTGAGATTGTCGGCTTAAAGTAGACGTCAGGAGGCCCCTTAGAGCTATACAGAGCAAAATCTTTGAAATCCCATGTCCAAAGGATATGTATCACTGGGAAAGTTGAAAACCTGGGTAATTTTCACTAATTTTGCGTTTTTTAAGGTTTTAGGCTCTCTGCTTAGAGTCATATTACCTCGTGAACACATCTAGAAGGTACCTTGACATCATAAAAGTGCCCATGTAAAAATTCAGAGGCATAGCTGACTTGTAGCCATCACAATGGACCAAGAGATCATGGCATGCCTGCCAAATTGATCTCTCAATTGTCAGAAATGATGGTAAGAAATTGGATGCTGCTGTCGACCACCCTGATGTTGCCTTGGCCACTCCTTTATGTATATCATAGTCCCTGTTGAACTGCCTCACCCAATGAAGTTTGGAGGTGCTGCGACCCCAAGGTGGTTATATACGAGGCCAGCAATCAGAATTTGACCTGTTACCTAGAACTCGGACACCTGACCACATCCGAAAAAACAACGCTGTTTGCCCAATTCTGACCCGTTTCTCATTAATAAAATTTAATATCAAGGTAAAAGACAAATTACTGAAGATCTAGCCACTCGGCTTGGGCCTAGAGCCCTTGCATAAAATTATATCGACCAATCTTTCTTAGGTGTCCAAGTCCTGGGGGGACAGTGCTAGTCAAGTACTAGTAGCACGTACCAATCGCGTACCCCTCACCATCCGTCATCCGGTGGAATGATGACCCACCTATCATATAGCTGTTAATGCTTCTTCCGCCGTGTTCGTCTGGTGGGTTACAACTTGAAGTTTCATTCTTGAGCAGCAAGTTAAATTTTGCTCTCCTTGCCGTGCACGACTGTCTGAACAAATTAATTTCAGAGCGGAATTCAATGACCACTTTTACACAGTTCTACGCTATTATACACCACCGTAATTTATGTTTGGGCCGTTCGTGGCTCATGTCATGTTCAGCAGTTGGCACATCCCCCACCGAAATCTCCATCATCTGCGTTCAAATCAGCACGAGATGCAAATCTTCGCCACAGGCGTCCGGGCTCACCAAAACAGTCTCCGCATCCGTTCCCATTAGAAATACAAACCCCGTATGCCTGCTCGGTGTTCAACATGCCGTTGATCTTGTTCTTGGCGGTGTCGGCGCATCCCATCAAGCTAGCTGCGTCCTGGAGGGTTTTTCCCTTGTCCGGTTTGCTACCGGCCACTTTGGATGCGTAGTACACACAGCAGTTTCCGTGGCATGCCGTGTTGTAGGCGACTGCCGGAGCGCCGAACAAGTCGCCCGAATTTCTATAGTGGCACACGTTGGTGTCGCCCGCCCATGCTGAGTCCCAGGTGGCGGGATCAAACAGGGCTTGGCAGTCGGAGAAGGTTGCTGCCAACAATGGGTGAATTGTAAGGTAGGTAGGTAGGTAGTATTACACGGCACGGTCCGAATAAGAATGCCAGGGATATCGCTTTTACGTACCATCACTGGTGGTTCCGCAATGCACACCGACTTGAGCGAACACAGCTGGCATAGCGGAGAATGCCACCAGGGACAGGAGAGGGGAAAAGTGCATGTTCGAAGCGTAAGGAATAGAATGAGGATGTGGGGTGTCTAGGCCAGCTAGTGAGAGACAACCATGGTTTACAGACCGCTTATATATGGTCCAGACAGGTACCGGTGCTGTCAACACACAATATGGATTTGACTCCTACGGCCTTGTTCAACGAATTGTCCATCGTTAACAGGTGCTCCCACGGAATAACAGGCTCAGGGTCCTGGCAACGACTTTTGCCATGGTAACGGTGAGTACACAGTCTTTAGAAGACACAGCACCTATAGGCGGCAGGGCGTTCTTACTTCGGAAGCGGACAATTTCTTTCTCGGCGGCGGGTTGGGATTTCGACATGATCTGGGTTTCGCTGCATATGTGCATGAACTCTCCCATTTAGGTCCCTCGTTAGAACAGAGGAATGCAAAATAGTAACTCCGCGAGGGGGTCCATCGAGGGCGTAACTCTTTGAGTCCAAGAATAGCTCGACGTCAAGAATAGCCTGCATCTGATGATAGTAATGGGTTGATACCTTCCCGCTGCACGGGCTGTAGCCGTCAACATTAATAGAATCTCCTTCACTTCTGGTTGAGAATACCATTCTCTGGGTGCATGCTAGTTTCGAGATGCCTTGGCGATCCGTTTCTATCCGCAGTGTTCAGCGCCAATGTTTCGGTAGTGCAGAGACCCACTGAGATCCACAATTCATTTAATACACCGCAAGTGCTGGCCTTCAACATCCAACCCGTATCTAGGATATTAATTGACTCAATGCTGCCCTTGAATTCTCGTTGAGCGTGCTCTTCTCAAAGCGGGAATCGCACTCCCTTGGCGACCCGTCTCCATCGAAAATGTCAATAGTCAATCCTTCCGCACCGCAGCAACTCCCAAGGAGTTCCGTGATCCCAAAGTTGGAAATATTATCCGTCAACACGCAACCGGTAACTAGGACCTCGTGGCCGCTTCTCCTGGGTAAGCAGTACAAAAAGCCAACCTAATTGCACGTTAATCCAATCTGTGCCCATTCAACTCTTGTCCTTAGCGCTGGTCGCTAACAACTAGGCCCGGTGCCCAAAAACTCACATCCTCTCCGTTTAACTATCGATTCCATCCCCTCCATATCACGACTATTCACGAATCCCTTCACATAATATGCAGTACCTCGCCAGCTTCCTCGCCATTGCCTTGGCTTCAACTGCGATGGCACTTCCGTCCAACATAACGTCCAACATGACTGCGATGCCAATTCCGACCGACATAAATACGATGCCACTTCCGTCCAACATAACTGCGATGCCACCTCCGTCCAACATAACTGCTCGCGCACTTCCGTCCAGCATAGACATGACTGCGATGCCAATTCCGACCGACGGAGATACGCCGACCGACATAGATACGATGCCAATTCCGACCGACATAACTGCTCGCGATCCGGATCAGACCTGCGTACACTGTGGTACAACCAGCGATGGTGAGGCGCACACTACGTTTCGATCATCCATGGAGACTCAATAACACTGCGAAGCTGACTGAGATTTCGAAAGACGACAACGATTTTGAATCGACCTGCAATTAGTTCGGTGGGATTGGGGTTGAAAGGAGTGCTGGAATACTGTAGAGTTTCATTCAATTCGGATGTCACGCGTCACATGGGCCAAAATTACAGAAAATTTTTCGAGCCTGTCACGGGTCACCGGGGCATTTCCGAATGTCCAAAAAAAAAAGTCACAAATCAGCGCAGAATGGCGCAAAGAAAAAGCCAAATTTTTCGGGGCATGGCGCGTTCTGCTTCGGACGCCGAGGTGTTCTCACGAAATGGGCCTAAATCAAGCCTAAATCGCACTTTTGCTTCCCCCTATTCTTCCGCTTACCATCGCCGCCGCTTTGAGTGGCGGTTTTATTGGCATTAAAATACAAATCCACGCAGACATTGATTCTTTTTTTTTTCTTCTGTCACGGTCGGGGCGGATTTACCAAGGATTTACCAACTTCCAAGGGATTTACGAAAACCCAAGTTCGGATGTACGGGTCAAGTACGGGTCACATGTCACAGCCACAGAGAATTGAGGGAAACTCTGCAGTAGTTCAACATTGAGCACACATTATTCTTTGGTCACGCGTGCAAGGGCTTTGAAGTTTGGTGCGGCGCTGCCAAGGCGCTGCCCAGTTGTTTGATCATGAGATGGTGATGTGGTTTCGAGATCATGATGTTGTTTGGTCACGCGTCCAATGGCCTCCGTGCGCCTTCGGCCTTGACCCTTGCCTCTTTTTTCTTTCTTTCTTTACAGCTCAGCCCCATGCCGCAGCTGGTCAAGCGCTCAATTCTCGACCTCGCCATCAACCTCTTCACAACATCGCAGCATTCGACGCGGGTGCACGGCAGACGAGGATGGATGAACGATGCATGCTACTGCTGCTTCTCCCCTTTCCCCTCTTCGCTCTTCGTTCCTCGCGCTCGCGGCGGGGCGGACACGCACGCACGAGCTCCTCCTTCTGTTTATGTGGACTCGGGCGGGTGTAGAGGATAGATGATAGACGCAGTTCCCTCCGCCCTGCCTGGGTACAGCGCGAGTGGGCTTCGACGCTCGATGTCCGCCTCGCGTTCGTGGTGGAGCTCTCATTACTTATGCCCGTCTCGCCTCGTGTGCGGACGAGTACCTAACGCCTTCGCTCCTCCCATCTGCCTTCCTTCGCGGTTCGCGAGTAGACGAGTGCATGCACCAACTTGGACTGTATCCTCGAGCCCCTTGAGAGGATGGGTCGCGCGGCGGTTTTTCTCCGTACGCAGGTCCCGCAGCCGATTTACCTTGCCCAAGCGCGTGCGTCTATCATGGGCGCTTTCTTTTCCTCCCTCCCTCCTTCTCCCTTCTTTCACTAACAAATTATTTCGACGCGCAGCGAGTGGTGCGGCGACGCCGCATCGACGACGTACGACGGGCTCAACGCGGAGTTCAAGGACTATAATGTCGTAGCGCGTTTGTGCGTTCCTTCTTTCTGTCTACATTCTCGATTTCTTTTCGCTCTGTTTTTCTTCTCCGGGATTTTTCTTTCGTCTCAACTCCTTTTGGATCCTTCTTGTTTTGGGGCTTTTGTCTTGCGCAGGATCTCTCGAGCTCCCCGCGGACTTGTGCACTTGTCTGTGCGAGGCGGGAGTAGCAGGCGGGAGGAGGAGGAGGGAGGAGGCGAGGCGCGCCGCGTTTCGACTCTCTCTCGAGGGTTTCTTTTATTTTCTTGTTCGGCGGGAAGGAGGATCCCTCGGACTTGGCTTGTGCACCTGTGCACCCGTGCGCCGGTATAGCGGTGTCTGCGCAGCGCGAGGAGGAGGCGGGAAGAGGGAAAGAGTCGAGACGAGGCGTAGTATCTTCGCGCGGAAGCGGGCGGGACTTTGGGCAGAGGCGGACTGGGGGGAGGAGCGGCGCTGGACTGCTGCGAGGCGTTCACGCGCGGCTGACGCCCGAGGTGCTGGTACAGCTATTGCCTCACAGTGCCCCTCCGTGCTTGGGAGGAGTCGCCGGGCGCGCGCGCCGCTAGGCTGTGGCCAGCGAGGGGAGGGGAAAGGACGCACGCACCTCGTGTGCATGGGAGGAGGCGCAGGCGCGCGGAGCTGGGTCGAGTGCGGTGCGGTGATGCCAGGAATGGGGGAGAGGAAGCGCGCGCTTCGGGAGCACAACCGACAGGAGCAGAGAAGGGACGAGTGTGCGCACCGTGCGGTACAAGCAGGCGGGCGCCCGTCTGCACTACATACCGGGGCCCGCTCCACATTCCTGGTGCGAGGACGTGCGCGCCGTGTAGCTGTTGCTCTGCATAGACATTCCCCTGCGCGCGCGGCGAGGATGCCGTGTGATAGGTGGAGGGCGGGCGGTGGTGTGTGCGGGAGAAGGCGGGTACGCTCGGGCTTCCTGTAGAGCGGTGGGTGGCTGAGTCGACGCCAAGGCGCTGCTGATGACTCTGGAGATGCAGACAACTTAATGACGGTGGAGGAGGACGCTGGGGGCGGCCAGCAGGTGTTACTGCGAGGCGCAATGGAAAGGTTTCGCGGCGCGTTGTGCGCTTGCGTTTGGGGAGGCTGACAACTCGCGATTCAGCGGGTCCGCGCTGATCCTTTTGTCCTTTCCTCCTTCCTCCCTCCCCATCTTCCTCCGAAAACTAGTCCCCCGGCATCCACCCTTCTTTTCCTTCCTCCTCCCGTTCCCTTCCCTACGGCTGTCGCTGCAGCCCTCCGCTGCAGCTTACCTTCATCTCTCTACCCTCACCTTTCATTCATCTCATCTCCATTTTCTACCCGCGTCCTCCCTTCGTCCTGGCCTCTTAGGTCCTCCACCTGCGTCCTCCCTTCCCCTTCCCCCTCCTCCTCATCTTTCGAGCTCGTCTAACTCTCCTACACCTTCCAATACTACAAACTCAACGCGCATCACTCCTCCGCATGCGACTTCAGCGGGAACGCCACCGCCAACCCCTCCGCCACGCTCTCGCCGTCGGCTGCCCTCCCCTCGTGCATGACCAGCCCGAGCGCGGTGTTCACGCCTACCGCGCCGGCGGGGCGACTGCCCGCGTGCTCGGGGTCGAGTGGGTGGGAGTGGCTCGGGGAGTGGGAGTGTCAGTTGCCCGGTGGTGCATTATTTTGGACTCGGCTTCGAACGGACTTCTGCTTCACATTATCTATCTATCATACGTAGGACGGATACCTAAAAACACTGTACGCTGTTTTGTATATCCCTTAATCACTCTTGGCAGGTAGCTCGACTTTCGAGCATGGTAGACGCTCGCATTTCCTTTTCTGGACTTTTCGACGGCGCTTAAGCGTGGCTGTGCGCGCGCTTACGACTTGTCCTTTTCACCCAATCTCAGTCCTCGCAAACGACTCTACGGCGGCGGTCGGCGGAGCGTAGGATCGCGGACTTCATGGTTTGGTTTGAGTTGGGATAGCCATTGTCTGACTCGGCCCACGGTGCACCTTTCACTGGCAGATACTCGGCCCTGAACAACGGCGCTAGAACTGCTCACTTTCATTCACAATGAACCTCAACCGGAAACGCGATTGAACGCGACGACTGCATCTAAAGCAAAGAAAAAATAAAGGCATCAAGCTCGGAGTCTCGTCTCTTCTATCAAGTGGAGCCACATCTTTTCGGCTCAATTGCAGTTCTTCATGCTTTTCGATAGCGGCGCGTTCAAGTCAGTAAGAAATTGAAAACAGTCAGACTTCATTAGGGCAGCAGCAATTCGGATTCATACCTGCCTTGATCGCGGTTCTGGATACCAGCCGGCGCACTGCGGTATATTCATCGGTGCTTCGTCTTCAGTGTCTTGCCTTGCCCCCACACCGAACAAAATTCTGCTGCTGTCCCATTCAATTTCCTTGTGTGATGAAGCAGATGAAGCAAGGAACAAGGGAGCACAGTTCCAGTGCCGCTGATGATCCATCCTCACCGGCCTCTAAACGGTCTGCCTCCGTGTTCATCTCTCACAGTCGGATATCGTGTGCAAACCAAGATACTCTGCGAGCTTTGGCTTTCGGCGCTTCACCTTTGCTAGAGACTTGCGCTTGTTCGAATTGTCATTTGCGACCTTGTCGTAGACTCCCCCACTATTGTGTCTCGGACATGTTCGGATACATCTCGCTCGTTCTTTGTCTACAAATAACCTTCGCAACACCGCCGTACAGTCAGCAGAAACTGCCATCGGATCCATCACTGTGTGAGACCTGGGAGAGTGCATCCAACTCTCAAGCGAAGCGACTGCAATACTATCCCCTCGGACATTTTGACCATTAGTATTACAAAGCGCCAAGAGGTGGAGGAATTCACTCCACTCCGTATCGTCTGACGCAATGATTCGCAGGCAGCAATTATAACCTCTTCTTTCTTGACGCGTGTAGTTGCCGGAGTGACGCGGCCTGGCAAACATCTTCGATCCTTACTATAAATCAACAGTACAGTAATCGAGCTCACGCAATCACTCACGTCTATTTGACCGTTTAACCGTGATCTAACTCCTGTGTTCGAAGTCAACAAATGTTTCCCGCGGCCTGGCAATGTTCCTCTTGGTCACGCGGTCGGCAATGGCTTTGCATTGCAGTATAAAAGGTCGAGTTACATCCTGAGCACCTCTCCATTCCTCTCGATTTCTATCATGGACTCCCTTCAGAATCAGAAAAAACCTCTCACTCTCAAGCCTGGGCTCGTGAACTTCCCCGGCGCGACGCCCGCATCGACGGCCCTCGTCGTGGAGTTGCTGCGCAAGGATGTAGCGGAGCACCACTGCTACTTCAACGACGACCACTTCCATAATCATCTTTCTCACCAGTGAGCTCCTCTGGCCTCATGCATAATAATGAGTTGACGATAATTCCATAACTCAGGATCCTATCTCTTCACGATTTAGGCGCCTCGGCGGAATGCATTCAGGCGATGTACGACAAGGCAGCCGCTATACAGCGTCCTCTTCACCCCAACGGAACACCTGCCGAGTCCAACAGGATCACCGAGAAAAATTGGACCAGCCACATGGGCGAGGAAAAGTACGTGTATTTATCGAATATCTTTCTTTCGTCCGCGTCTCGAACTGGAATCTAATAACGTCGCTCGAAGTGCGCACATGTACCCCGATTATGTGACGTTTTTCGCGTCGGAGATCGCCAAGCACGGCGTTCCCAGTGTTCTGGAGCGCTATCTGTTCTCACCGGAGGCAAATGGCAATGGCACGTTCATGCTCGCGCGCTTCATGAGTGGCTTGGTGCATCCCATTATCGATACCGCGGTAGGTTGACGTTTTTATTGCTTCCCGACGTGTCTCTAATTGGTGGCACAGTTTGGAATTGAGTTCGACCAAAGTTTTCTCATTGCCCCTGGTACAGTCACAACCGTCCTATATTTTAGAGGCTGACAATTACCCGCTAGGCCTTGCAATGGCAGCTGTTACCTTTCCCGAAGGCGCCGTACTCATGGACATGCCTTCCGGTCTGCCGGAAATTAAATCCGGCCCTCCAACGACCCTTCTTTCTCTCCTGCGCGAGGTATACGAGTCCCCCAAACTCACGCCGATGCCCTACGATGAAGGGAGAGTTGCCTTCAAACCTCTCATGGACAGGATGGCGTCCAATCCCGACCGCGCCGCCGCAATCCGGGAAATCTACGCAAAATGGGTGTTTGACTTCACGGACGCCGAGGACTTTTCGAAAAAGGTGGACGAATGCATGTGGCAGGCGGCGCTGCTTCTCGGCGCAACCAGCAAGGCGGGTAGGAAGCCGCGCATGGATTTCTTCATCATGCATTTCCTGACCAGCGCGCTGTCCGTCCGCGTCGTCCTCGATGCGCTCAAGCAGCCGTTGCACAAGGCCCAGCTCCTGCAAGCGTACGCTCGCACCGCCGCGATGTTCGCCTTTCTGCGCGGCCGCCCATGCATTGACCCTGCTCTCGTCATGTCGTACACCGCTTGCCCGGCGCCGCCCAAGACGGCGTCGGCGTCGGGACTGGGAAGGCTAGGCTATGGCAGCCCGTGGCTCGCAATCCTGAATAATGCTGCCGTCCACCCAGAGCCGCACGTCGTCAAAGCTATCCGCTCACTCTTCTACTGCGCGCAGCACTATGGTGGTACTCACCCCGGGACCGTGGTTGGCGCGGTTGACAAGAACGGAGAAGAAACACACAAGGGCGCCGCGATGATGGACGGTACTCTGTTCATCCGCGTGGCAGGTGTGCTGATGGACGCAATCACTGCGTTCAGACCCCCCCATAGGCACAGGTCTGCCAGATCCTGATAGGCAGATGTGTAGGCAGACCAGTGTGCTGACCCTTGCCCATCCATCTGCCCATCCCTGCCGAGGTTGGTCTAGGTATTCCCACTGGATTAGGCACACATAGACTCACGTGGGCCGATGAGCCTAGCTAAGCCTAGTTAGCCAAATTCAAAATCTGACATGGTTTGTACCCGTCCAGCCATTCCAACCAACACCAACCTAGACCCAGGTCGGCCAAGGTTGACCAAGGTTGGCCAAGATAGACACACCACTGTCGGCGAAGATCTACCAAGGTGGGCAGGCTCTGCCTTGGTAGGGATGCTAGACCAACGTCGGCCGATGCCTATTAGGGTAGACCAACGTCGGCTTGGGTGGGCAGTCCATAGGCGGAGATCGGTGAAGGTGGGCACATCTGTGCCTATGGGGGGGTCTGAATGCAGTGATTGGGCTGGGTTGCTCATGGGGACAAGCAACGGCCCTGGGACTTCCTTGGAGTCGGGTGGGAGGAGCCGTGGAACAAGGAGGACGACTGATGTCCTTGGTTCTCTCGGAATGCACTCGACTCACTCAAAATGATAGTATATCGAAAAAACCTATGTTGTACTAGTAGTACTACCGCTGACTGTAAATCATTGTTTCGTATCACACACTAAAACCGATATCCCACCATTGCTCCGCTGAATCAGGGCAACTCTTGACATACGCCTTGACCCGCATCGTCGCTGCCCTCAAGAACGACTCTGGCAAACACTTTCCTTCACGTTACTTGATCCACCTATAGATGCTGAAATGAAGATGATCTCGATGCCGAAGGCGAAGATGAAGCACCGATGGACCATGATTTGGAATTTGAGCTGACAGACGAAACAGCAGAGGAGCAGGAAGAAGTCTTGGAGAGTCAAGATCGCGTTGATGATATCCGTTTGAAATTAGACAAGAAGGGGCATATTGTGGCGACAGCAAACCAGGGTGCCAATTATCAACACCAAGGGATCTAGGGGATGACTACAACATGCGAGGCACGAGCACCAAAATTGTTGTAGCGTCTGTCTACGAGAGACTAGGGGATGACAATGTTTGGGATTTTGTTGCCCGAGTCGAAAAAAGAAATCACGCCGCAAGCCATGCCATGAGAATAAGCAGGCGTGCTCACGGACGTGCTGCAGAATGCCAACCAGGCTCTTCTCTCCACGGTCTCAGCACAAAGGCCTCTTCCATTGGTTACCCGCACTGCGACGCCTGCACGTGCACTTTCGATCCTGCTCTTTATTTTGTGCACCCCGTGCACCCGTCTCTCCTGCCTCACGACATGGGCTCGCGTCTAGCACGTATGTGTTCCGCTCCGTTTCCCAGTCTTCCGTGGTTTCGCTGCTCGCGTTGCATTTTAATCGCCATCTTGCTCCACGTGAGTGTATCCCTGGGTTTCCCCGGACCTCCCCGATCACCAAATTTGCGTCCGGAAATTTAATGCATCAGAACCCCGTGGACAGCGATACTTCTTTAAACCCATGCCCTCTCGGGCTGGAATCTGCAGTGGTACCTTTTGTTTTTTTGGATTGCTTACATGTAAGTACCTTGTGACACACATTACATGTCGGTAAACTTCCATATTTGCAGCCCCTGGTCAATCCTCAAGCTTATCCTCGTCGTTTAATTCACTCTCGAACCCACCCAACTTTGCCCAGTTACGCGCGTGAGCATCGAATGTTTCTCTTTTACGACCCGGAATTAATTTAAAGTTCTGCCCGTGTTTCATGTAGCCCGTAAATTATCCGCAATACCCATCTCGCGCGCAGCTTCCAAGTCGCGCGAACATTCTGCATTATTCCTATGATGCCGGTCCACTGATCCTGCTACAACATGCGAGGCACGAGCACCAAAACTGTTGTAGCGTCTGTCTACGAGAGACTATGACCCTGCTACAGTAGAGGACAGTCAAAGACATCAACTGAAACTTACTTTCTTCAAAAATTCCGAAACTTTGGCAATCGATAGATCTCATCGAATAGTCCTTTCCCAAATATTTTCAGATTTTTCTGACGAGCTGTTCGGCCGGAAATCACATGACAAGTTAAACAGGTATCAACATTTGGCCAACTTCCCCAGTTCTGCTTCAATCTGGACAAAAGTAGGTTCATTTTAAAGCTCTCATTCAGGAGAGTCTTCTGACTGAGTTTGAAAATAAATTCACAAGCCATTCCGGAGAAATTCGGAATACAAAAGTCAGATGGTGTCACACATGACCAAAGTCCGATGAGCACAGCGGAAACAGAAAGACACAGTTATTCCCATGTCGAACCCAGATCCCTCCAAGCGAGGAAAGATTCAAAAGATGACAACACGGAAACGAGGGGCAAAGGGTCTGGAAACAGTTCTCAAGGAGCATGGATACAGAAATTTAAAGCTCAGGGCAAAATGCCGCCCAGTGTGCCCAATTGAGAATCAAGAGTGCTGCATGGCTCGTTGGCTGAGCCATCAAGATGACTTCAAGAACCAGGTATCCATGCTTGAGGAACTAGTCAAGAGACGGGACCATGAAATTATTTTCCTTCCCAAATTTCATTGTGAATTGAACCCAATCAAGATGGTATGTTTAATTTGATTTATTCACGGCATCTCCTCCAGTACTGGGGTTGGGTCAAATATCGCTTCCGAGAGGAGGACAAGCCTAAATTTGAGGATGCAAAGCAGGCAGCTATCAAGTATCTGGATGCTTGTACCGCAGAAATCATCCGGCGCTTTATCAATCGGACATGGAGATGGATGGCCTGACTGGGGCTGCTGCAGTGTGGGCAGTCAGACGTCAGAGTGCCCATCGCCAAGCCTCCAAGCGTGCCGCAGCAGCTTTGGATGCATCGGCAGTGTCGGCAGGGAGTAGGTAGGTCACCGGAGGCCAAAAGGGGTACACATAATTTTGTTCCGACCGGCCAAAATTTTGGCCAAACGTAATCCCTCGTTAAAAAAATCAGAAAAATGGTATATAGGCTTATTTTAGGGTGCTGAATGTGAATCTGAAGTCTGTTTTTTAATTGAAACAAAACTCCGGCCACTAGCCGAGTTGATGTCTTTGACTGTATGTATCTACGAAGTACTTATGCTTAATATGATTCTCCCTTTACTCTATATGGGCAGATAGTGGGCCCTGCTGCAAAGCGGGCCTACCAGTGTTTATACCACTATCGTTGACCAGGGTCAAGTAGCAGGTTGTGTACTGGGACGTAGGAATCAAGGTTGAAAGCGGTCCGACGTGATTACGGCATTTTCCGGCCCGGCGTCCTGTCATGATCTCCCACGTGATGTTGTGTGGCTTAATGACAACCGTCACGGTGAAGGTCCAGTCGCTGGAGTCCATCGACGATTATTGCTCCTTGCCTCCGGAAATCTCGGATATATATCGTACCTGCAACTTGCCGCTCCCTTTCTGGTGTGCTACTGGTCCTTATCAGCTAGTTTCCAAAAAAATCTTGCCGCTGCTGCCCGAGCTTTCGGAACTATCGACGTCTCTCTGCGACGACTCCGGCATAGTATCTCACGATCGACTCTCCGATGTATTTATCACAGCACTTTCCACTGTCGCAGATGTCCGATCTCTTATGAAAAATTATGGACCTTCTCGGTCGGCTTTGCCTTTCGTTTTCGGCTTGCTTCGTGTCTTGGCTCGGATGTGCGCAAAGGACGCGAGCCTAATGTATGTTCCTCTTGCATCAACGTGACTTGAGCTCAAATCCGACATAGCACAGATGCGCCATTTGTCCGTCCTCGGAGAACAGCGCCCGAGGGGAGCCTAGATGGGACTGCCTCCATGCTTATGTGCCACACCATGGCGAGCTTGGAGGAGAATCACAGTCTCCCTGTGGATATGGTGGAAGACTCTTTGGGATTCTCTCTGGCACTAGGGCCAATGGATGTGGACGGTCACAGCGACAGCGACCTCTCTAGTTCACTTGCCGCTTCCAAGGTGGCGTCCGTAGACATCTCGCTTCAAGCCCATGTCCTTCCGGGTCGTGGGAGGCACTTATGTGCGGTCCTTCCATTCCTCTGTATTTCCGACATCGATAATGTTGTGGACCTCATGTCAAGTGTAGCATGTCAGCGACACGTTTGGGGGATCCGTGAACCTGTGCTAGGCTTCGTGATCTCGCCAAACGGTGTTGTCGCCAAGTTGGTCTTATCGTGGGTCGATCTTACCACGGTGAGTCTTTTGTCTCCCGATGTCACGCTCCTGAATTTTCCTCAGCATGTCGTTCATGTCGTCCATCCCGCGTGTGACACTTACTCGCACAAGAGCCCTGCCCTACCCGTGTTCGATTTTGCAAGTCCTGTTTCAGCCCTTCGGTTTTCACAGCTCGTTATCAATCTCTCATCGCATTTCGCCATCATTTCGGAGTACACAATAGCCTCGTGCGAGAACAATAAGCTCGATTGGCGCCTTGATACCGCGGAAATCCCTTCCGAGAACTTCGAAACATGGCGAGATCGTGTGGCTCACTGGATACGCGATATCGAAACGTGAGTTTGTGGGCGCGCTTCATTTCCATCTATAAGGCTCTATCATATCCTAGATCATCGAGAACACTTTCGTCAGATCTCCCTCCTACTCCGCCTTACACTCCACCACCGAGTCTGCCTACCGAATCCTCTGACGGAGACATGCCACCAGCGAAGTACGCTCCCTTATCCTCCCCGTCCATGTTGAATAACGAAAGCAATCCAAGCCAATCAACGAAGAAGTCCAACGCGCTATCCGACGGTCAGAAGACTGAGAAGGTCACCGCGGCCCGATCGTACAGGTCTAGCTCTGAGTAAGCTAATCCCTTCGTGCCGATCTTAGCTCAGCGCTCTCCAGTTTTGCCAGATTGTCCGCTCAAGGTTTTGATAACCCTGAAAGGCCCGACACGTTAACTTGGATGTTCGATCGGGCCATATATTTGGGTGCTCTGATTCGTATATCTCTGCCCGGAGATGAAGATGACCCAGCTACCAGAGATGAGGTGAATGAAATCAACGAGAAACTCGATTCGTATGAGCATATGTGTGGTTTTCGCTGGTCCCCTTCGTTCAATGCGGTCCGTCTTACAAATGCTGGGTGGACTGACTATACTCACCGACGGTGCAGGATTCCTGCCCTGTTGATGGTGCGCTGTCTGAATTGAGGGACGTATTGTTTCAGCAGGCGACCGAAATACAACTGCCAGCCGATTCCAAATTGAAGGCCGAACACCGGGAGTTCCTCACGGAACACATGTCGGCACTGCTCTACGCATCAGATGGCGCCTTCACGCTGAATGTCCGGCCATCTGCGATGAGTGTCAACGAAGCAGAAGGTCGTCATGACTGGGATGCGCTTCTGTATCACTTCTATGCTTTAAACGGCGAAGATACTTCGCCATATGTTTTGTAAGTTTTCTGCGGTTGTATAAAGTTCGATTTTTGATACGTTATAAGACTCGAACAAACTATCCACTTCTCGAGGAACAAACTCGCTTCCCAGATTAATTCTCCATCTTTCGCGGAGGATCACGAGAAGCAGCTCAAGAGGAACGCGGACCTCTGTGTCTATGCCCTCGCAGGCTCTAGACGTCTGAGCCGGTTGGTTTCAGAACAAGCCTCCATTGCATTCAAGCAAGCAGAGCACTTCACGAATATATTCACCCCCATGCTCAAAGATCTGGCGAAACTGCAAGATATGGCGGTCATGCGATCGGGTCAGGAACCCCGAGACGGAATATGCGACGCGTTGCTATTTGGGGCGATCAAGGCTCCTGCGAACGTCGCCCAAGCTGCTCGATTCATCACCCCTCCCGCGCAGTCGACAGCGGCGTCATCCTCCAGACCGAGCGAATACAAAGAGTGGTTGCAAAACCCATTCCGCGTGTCGACGACTGAAACGTCGGCAGTCGCTGCACAGACCAAAGGTAAACCGCCGAAATATTCTTCAGAGGATAATTTTGTGTTTCCCCATGCCGTCGCGGAATACAAGAAACCCGATGACGATGAGGGCAAGGCCTTGAACCAAGGGCGAATGTACCTTGCGTCGTTGGTAGCCTTCTACGCGGCCATGGGAATCGACGACTATCCATTTTATTGCCTAGTAACTTCGGGCAAGCTTGGCGCCGTCCTGATGGCTTGGAGATCGTCGAAAACCAAGGTAAGAGGTGTTTTTGACCCCGCCCATTCTCGCACTAAAGATCCGTAGCAAACCTACCTCATAGAGCGTAATGTCCGAACGTTCAACATTTCCGTCCCGGTACAGGCTTTTCACTTTGCGACTTTCCTCCTGCGCCTTCGCGATGATCAAGAGAAGTTGAAACGGCGCGTCGAGGAGAGGATCAAAGAGGGAATCGATTTTGAACGGCTTCGTCAGTGGAATAAGTCGACGCAGGTGCCAAAGAAGAGCAAGGAGACCAAGAGGCCCGTCGTAACTCCCGTTGCACCAGTAACCGTATCAGAAATTGTTTAGCTTTGACAACACATGCGTAGTCACCCTGCAGTCAAATGGATTCTTGATTCGCCATCCTCCGCCCTCTCGTATATGCGGAAGTTGCTTTCATAGATACAGAGTTCAACAGTACGGCCTACTTTTCTTCGATGTTGGAACTAGCATCGAAGCTCTCACTCAACATATGTCCCGAAGAAATTAGGTACCTACGTGCGTCAACGCGGCTAAATGTGGTTTACCGTAGTACTTGTTGAACGTAGGTTCAGGTAGCGGCTCAACAGCCATTTTGCATCTCAGTGTGGCACAAAATGGCGGGTATTGCAAAGAATAAAAAAATTCTGATATATCACTCAAATTGACGCAATCTGCACAGGCTATCCCTGCGCCGTAAATTGACACGGAATATAGATCTTCGGGAAATCCCCGCTGTGGCTCGAAGGGGTAGAACAAATTGGAAACAAGTCGCTGCGCAACGACGGGGTGGGTGCGGATGGCCAGCAGTGCACCTATGCATCCAGCACGCCGACGAGTCTGCCCGTCGTAGTCCATTGAAGGAGTATGAACGCGACCAGAGTCTAACTCGACATGATTCGAGCAACGAAAATGAACCGCCGCAAGAACACGCCTCAACAGCGCTGCTCGGACCTGAGTCGTCCCCAATGATTGATTTCGCGGGGATTACCGGTGCTTGTTACCGATTCGGATTTCCTCCCAACACGCGTCCTACCTGTCGAGTCACTCGTCGTAGCCACACGCATTGGTCTCACAAGGGCTTACACGTTTTCGCTTCGCTTAGCTCCGGTTGGAGTCATGTCACGAATATCCAGTGGACGGTGTCTTAGGCTATATTGCACGCTCAGCGGTCTGCATCATTGTAGTTGAAAATATCAGGGTGGAAACCAGCGGCAAAATGCGGGAGATTAAAAATATCGTCGACGTTTTACATGGCCCGGGCTCGAGTCGAACGAGCGAGCACCCCTGCAGAGACTTTTGCCTGGACAACCAAATTATTGGGCGCAGGTGCGGACCACCCGCTGCCGGGCCCCAAAAGAAGTGAATTCGATGACGCTTGGCATTGGTGGCATAGAAAGCAGTCCGGAAATGGAAGCAGAACTACCATGTATGCTTGTAAGACACTGGCCAATAAATCCAGTCAGTCCAGAATTGAAACAACCATAAACACGCACAACCTCCGAGAATCCTGTGGCGACACACTAGTGAATGCACCCTTCGTCTTTCTCGGAAAGACTCAAGAGAAGCAGCTTTACCTCCTCGTCAGCGAGTTCCCGTGGCCTCTCCAGGATCTCCCTTTGACCTGAGACAACTCTGTCGTCAGGCGAACGCTTGGGAAACATCCGCGCTTCGGACCCGCCCGGCCGCGAAGTGGCCATCAAATGCAGGTCCATTCGCCCTTCGCTCTGCTGTTGGCGACTTGCATGGTATTCCCAATCGATGCCCCAGTCATAATTCCCTGGGTATTCTCCAACGTTTTGAACATCAATTTCGAACTTGCTGTCGGTGTACCAGAATACCGTATAGAATTGTTTTCCAGGGTTGTGCCTCATGTGTCTGATTTGGCGGCTGAGAACCTCCGATCGGCGCGCAAGGTAGTCTTCATGCAGGAGCGCACGCATGAAAGAGAGTTTTCGGCTGCTAAGTGGGTCAGCGTACTCTAGAATCCATTCCATTAGCGTCGTCGGGTTGTGGAGAGAAAAAACCAACTCACTCGAGGCTCGCAATATTTGGCATTGGGCCCGATGGCCGCCGACCCGCCAGTCCTTGATTTGGCATGCGGCCGAGCAATACCACACGCTTTCGCAGTATGAGCACCGACTCATCAGTGTTTTGGTACGGATAACATCGCACTGGCTCGATCGATCAATACCTCACAGTCATAAAAATCAGGTACTCACACATCCATTGTCGCAAGCCCGCATGGAGATCGCGTTCTCGTATTTGGATAGTACTCCAGCGCGCTGGTTGGCGAGCTTGAGAAATATCTCCCAGGGTTGGTGGAGAAACGAGCCATGTATTCTCGTAGAATGCATGGCCTGTGCGAGAGGTGCATGCGTGCGGAATACTCGCGTTACAATGGTGCAATCCACCAAGGCGGCAGGCAAGATTTGGGTCAAAAAGGTTTCGACTGGGAAAACGACCTGGGAATCAGAAAAGCGGCAGGAGATGTCCATTAATGTTTCCAGTAGTCCTGCCTTTAGAAATTTCAACGGCCAGTAGTACGTTGACCTTATTGGCGGCGATCTTGTCGACCCTATTACCATGTCCATGAGAGCGCACAGGCCGTGGTTTAGCAGGCTGGGGCGGGTGAGACTTTTCAATTCTCCGACACTGCTGCCAATAGTGTGGACTGCGTCAGTGAGAACCGAGACGATGTCACATTGCAGTAGTGACGAGCGGAACGAATCATCTTCGGGTTTGAGAATGAATCGGATCGCGGCGGCAAGGTATACGGCATCCTCGCGGGCGTGGAGGGTAATTTGGCTGACTTTGATGTGTTGGACGATCACCAAAGCCAGGTCAGAGGGTCCGCCGGCACCGACGATGAGCTCTCTGGCGTTTTCACGAGTAATCCGGGCGCGACATAGAAACCGACACAGCTTGCGAAACGCGGAATCACCGAACAGGTCCGCCCGCTCCAGTATCTGCCGCCACGCGTGGCCCACCAAAGTCCACAATCCTTCCGCGGAATTTAACGGCCCTTCTCCATCCTCGTACAGGAACTTTTCGACGATGCAGAAGAAATTGATTGGACCGATGTCGGAATCGGAAAACAAGCCGGGATTTTGTGCCCACCCGTGCTGAAATAGTTGAATAACCGCCCAAACTCTAGGCCACAGGGCTTCTCGGACATCGGGATGTATTTCTGGGATGTGAGATATCCCGGCGATAGCGAGAGCGATACGATGGAAGTTGGTGATCGGGTCGGGTACATTCGAGTTGATGGTCGCATAGAAGACTGGAAGCAGAAGAATGCGATCTGCCTCGAGCATTTGAAGCATCGCTCCACTAATCGTTTGAAGTGATTCCAAAGAACCATTCGCTGCTTCATGGGCCTTCCTCTTCAGATGCCCATTGCGATGAGCAAGAGCAAGGGGAGTGACGATGCTGGTGGCTTACACGCAAAGCCCGAGGCAGCTGCGATAGATTGCTCAAGCGCAAAGAGGGGTGCATGGGTGGAAGAAGCAAGGCAAGGCAAAGACGTCAGCTGGGACGTCAGAAAATCAAATTCCAAGTTGATTAGATCACTGCATTAACACCGCCACATTTGTCTTTCTCTCCCTCCTTGCTCCCTCCATTTGCGCATGGCACCAGTTCTCGCGCCCCCGCTCCAAGCCTAGTGTTCATATTCCGGCAACCTCCTATCCGGATGCTCAGCTCTCATCAGCGCATCCAGAAGCTCTAGTCAATGCGCGCCCTGAAGAGCAGTTTGGACACCCTATGCAATCTCTTATCTAATTATAAGCCGCCCACAGGTTTCACCGGTACCGCCAACCATCTATCTCCATACATTTCCCCGTTTTTCCCTCACGCAACCCTCACGCGTTCTGTGCACATCCCAGTCGCTGCTCTGCCCTATCATCTCGTCAACCTTCCTACCCATTGCTCGCGGCCTCCCACGTGTCGCGCCTTCAGCTTCCACGCCTCTGGAATACGCTTGCCCCCGCCCAATACGCTATCCCGTTCCGCAACTGAAATGTTGACGTCTTCGCAACGTCTTCGGACGAGTGATCGAGAAGACACAGATTGCCGAGGGTATCCCGCCCGGCCGGGCCGGGTTTAATCAGTCTCGCAATTGACTTGCCATCACCCTCGGAAGGCAGGGTTCCCGTGAACACTGCCTTCAAGTCCGCTTGATTCTTACCACCGTGACCGACTCGAAAACCCTCGCTATGAACGATGCAAAAGTCCTCGACAGAGCACAAGGTGCGCTCTTCGGAACAGCGCTGGGAGACGCCATAGGAATTTATACCGGTACGCCATTGTGGCTGCGGCATTCACTTCCTCCGGTTCCCAATTGACTTACCACTATAACTGGATTCCTCAGAGTTCATGATGGCAGAAGAGGCCGTGCAGGCGTATGGATCACCCAGTCCCAACTTCACTCTGTCACCACCGGAAACGAAACTTCGGAACGACCCGCATCGATGTGCGTCTCTTCTCTCGCCCGCTACGCCTGTCAGTCGGTGTAGAGAACTAAATCTGATGTGAGTCAGGCCGTTTTGAAAGCGTAAGTCTCCCGTAACGATACAGTGCTCAGTGTGGTGCCGGGTAAACGATTAATATTCCTGACTTCTTCAGAGAGCATGGACCGACGATACCGACCATACGATCCTGATGATGCTGTCGTACTTGAGACTGCGGGAATTCTCGCCCGCTGATTTCGCTATTCGGCTTCGTTCTTGGTAAGGATTCGCCAGTTGGCTGAGAGCGCATAATTACATGGAAGGAATAGGTGTGAACAGGGTCTCCGCGTGCTTGATCGTCCCCCCATGGGCCTTGGAAGTAAGCACTTCATCGATTTTCTGACCCCGACCGATTGACCAGCGTATTATTTCCCAGAGACCGTCGGCAGCGTCGTGTCTTCGCAATCGTTTGGATCAAACCCAGCAGTGACAGCGCTCCGCTACTGGAATGACAACGGCAGGAAGATCGCACCGAACGGCTCGCTCATGCGCACCACGCCTGTCGGCGTCATATGCATCCACAAAACGGAAACCGAGACGTTCGCAGCCGCGATCCTCATGGGCGCGGTGACGCACGCGGACCCGCGCTGCGCACTCTCCGTCGCCATTGTCTCCGCGCTTGTGCGCGCGCTGTGCCGCGGGGAGGTCGCCAACCTGGTGCATGTGGAGGGCGTCATCGAACGCGCGTGGGCCCATTTCCGCGAGACGCTTCCCGGGCACGCGGAGCTGCTCGACCGCCAAGAGTTCGAACGTCATGCGAACGCGGAGAGCCTCGGGGCGCTCCAGCTCGACAGCGCGCTCGAGATGGGGTACGTGTACAAGTGTCTCGGCGCGGCGCTGTGGTGCCTACGGCGGGCGCTCGTGGGGGAGGAGACGTTCCGGTCAGCGATAATAAAGCTCGTGATGTGCGGCGGGGACGCGGACACGAACGGCGCGGTTGCAGGCGCACTGATGGGTGCGTTGTACGGGTATGGAGACCTTCCGACGGAATGGCGCGATGGCATGCGGCACGGGGAGTGGTATCGAGGCAAGATAATGGCGTTGTGTTGTGTGGCGGGGTTGAGCGACGGGGTGTATGATTCGGAGAGTGGTCTGGACACGGAGCTTGACGGGGGGAAGGGATTCCTCAGTGAGAAGGAAAGACAGAGGCGCGAGCTGGGTATTATGGAGAAAATGCGGTTTGCAGATGATTGCTAAATCACACTTCCCTACATTCACATACATTAAGTTATCCGTAGTACGACTCACTTATATAGGGCTTTTTAAAATCCAACTCAAGGACAGATTGGGAAGACATGCTTGAGATGTCGCCCATGGTTTTGTTAGGACAATACAGGATCGGACACACCCTTCAGTCCTCTGTCTCCTCACGTCGATATAGCCAACCAAGAATGAACCGCACTGTCAGAGGAACAACGGTAAGCGTTATTTCTTCCCATGGCGTTCGCACGAGTTGGACGGGCTCTGTCGGATATAACGTGTTCATCATGCATCCTTCAACCAACAACCAACCAAGGTGAGCCTACGACTTGTATATCACGCATGCATGTATACTGACTCCGGCTTCAGTCAAGGGGTGACTCGGACCCGGACTCACGCCATGGCCTCTACCGTTGTTTTTTTGGTGCATACGCGCATCGCACTCTCTCACTTATCGAACTCCCAGCTCCAATGCCCGGATTGTATTAGACAAGTTGCGCGCGAGCCACTGGCGCCACCCAGTGGCTCTCGGACCGTGCGCAAAAATAGCAGGCGAGTGGCTCCAAAAAGCCACCAATGAGCCATTGGCATCATATTTTGGCGGTGGAGCCACCCGTTTGCGCACGGTCCGACTGGGTGGCTCTAGTGGTTTACCGAGTCTGAATCGATTCAAAAAGAGGTGAAACAACGTCAGAAGCAATGCAAGGGAGAACATATTTCAAAGGGCAAATTGTTCGCGCATGTGTGGGCGGCGCAAGGGATATTGGGAAACTCTCAAGAGGCGTACGTGCACCCGGAGGATACCTAGCGGAACGTACACAAATCATTTAAAATCGTACTGAAACGGCAGAATGAGAAACGTCGGATAAACGAATGAAAGATAGCACGCACCAAAAACAATCCAAAGGAAATGTGATGGGGAATGCACCAGCGGCGCGCGAACAGTAAGAAAACCAGGGTGGAGGCGCGTCTCTGCTGCCCACAAAGTAGAAAACACCCGAAGGGAGAAGTTTCGTCGATGTACTTGCGCGCACACAAGGGTCGGAGGAATAATCACTGGACGGTTCGCAATGGAGGGGAAAAGTCTGCTGAAAGAGAGTGAGGGTGGATACCAACCTATACTTTGGCGCCGCAGAATCAATCAGTATGTCTGAGAGCCGCAGCAAATATGTACAGTGAGACGCACCAGAAATAGATGATGTCTGCGGCCGCACGTCCTATAAGCGCTGTGTTCTGGGAGCCGCGGTGGATCTAACTGTCAAAAAAGACAGAAAGACTGACCACATACAACGCCACTCAAGCAGCGGGCGATTCAAGATTTGGGGCCTCAAAATAGCGACGCATGGGTGTCACCGAGTATCTGAGGCATGGACGTGGCAACAGGCCCGCGCTCTCGTTTCCGCAGAGAGTGGACGTTCGCTTGTGGAAATTTACGTGCACAATCGACTTCGACACGTCTTCGGTGGCGCCGAGGACGTAGACCATTGGTGTTTCGGGCAGGTAACGAATGCAATAAGCCGGGAGATAAGAAGTACACACACCCAATGTGATCCTTCAAATATGCATCCACCAGGAGATCGGGTGTGGCAAAATCCAATCTAGCCCCAAAATTTAGTGAAGAACATACATGAGAATGGGATAGCTGAGATATCGTGAGTTTGTAGGCGTTGAACGCGCCGGTACGCAACGAGCGAGATATTCGTGAAGCGCGTCAGTGGTCGGGTGGTCCAGTGCATTCATATTTTTTGTGCACAGAGCTAGAGGGTTGATTTGAGGGAGTCCTGGACGGGGGTCAGGTCGGGCTACATCCTATATACCCCAAGTGAGGTTACCCTCGGGTTGTCTCTCGGTTACCCCACACGTGACCTTTTTTGGCAGGAGAAAGGAGTGCTGGGTTACCTCGCCCCACGTGTCACGTATTAAGCAGAATGAACATGTCCTCTTCCATCAAATGGACAGATTGAACACAATTTGTGCCCTTAATCGAACATACCATGATTGAACATGCTTTAATCTCTGATTGAACACTGCTCAAAAAATGTTTTATTATGCATGTCTAGTGCAATGTTCAATAGAGCCTTGGTTTGGGAGTTAAATCAAACACATTTAACTTGGTGTTCAATTGAACATTCGGTTCAGTGTGCAATAAACATGATTTGGTTTGGTTGAAACATGTTCAAACACCTTGATTGTACATGTTCGATTATGCACAATTAATTTGGCTGGCACCATTGTTATCATAGAGGACATCCAAGGACCTTCCTTAAAACCGATATGACCTCTCTACCATGTTCAAAACCTCCTCAATACATCCATTCTAGTCAGAAACAAGACTACTGAGCTCGGAAGTCTCACCTAGAGAGTGAGCTGAAAGGAAGCTTCAGGCGAATAAAGAATTACTCAGATCTAGTGGAAATTATTCATTTCCTCTTGATCTCCTTCGAGTCCCCCGAAATCGTGTCTAACCATCCAGGCGATGGCCAAAAGGAAGGGTTCAGATCTATGCATTACCTGGCCAAAAACTCATCCAATTGCTGCGAGGAAAATTTCCCAAGAGTTTTTCCTTCCATTGAAGGGCTCGGAAAGTCGCGTTTACACGGTTTCCGCCTTTTCAAGGCCCCAGAACCACTTGATTCGGCAAAATGTTGCAGAATTGCATCTTTTTGCACAGTTTTGATGCTTTTCTCACGTCTCACGGCGTCTACGTAGCTGCAAACTTATCCCAAAGCATCTCATTTGACATTTAAATTTTTTAGTATCTTTCTGTGGCCGGGAATCATACCCAATTGCATCAAACGACGAGGAACGCGTCGACGCGTCGTGACCACGTGCTTCGATCGCTCCGCTTGGTATCGGCCATCGCTCCGATCGTCCCGGGTGATCCGCATCACTTGGGCGTATTTCGTATATTTGGGCTGGTTACCTCGGCTAGCTTACGCGAAGGTAACCAGCGAGGTAACCCAGGGGCGCGGTTACCCCGGCGTATACTCTATATATGAAAACACAATGTACACAGCCACTTTGATAAGTCACCTGATAAATCACGAGACATTGTCGACTTCTCGCTGCCGGCTGTCGAGATGTCGCCGCCGGCTCTCACGACTCGGAAGGTGCCGCGCACAGTGAGCGTTAGCGAGCGGTAGTGCGGCACCATATAGCAAGAAAATAGAATTAAGGTAACAGCATGGTTGACTCCCCGCCGGAGGCGGGTTGAATATACTTGTGGACGATGAAAGTAGCTTGGAAAGTAGAGATCAGTTGATCCGGTGATCGACACAGCCACGCGCCTCTTTCTTTTGCACCACGACTGCCATCCGCCGTTCACGTCTTAAATCGTCGAAATCCTTAGGCGACAGTCAACTTGGGTAGATCTTAGTTCTCCCTGTCGTGTTCCTCCACTCCCTCCGACCGCTGTGAGGGCCAGCTCGAGTCCTGCTCTTGCCTCACAACTCATAGACCTATCCTGGCTCAGTACTACTCCTTCAGCCCATTTCTCTGTCAGAATCCTGCGTTCCTGGACTTCAATCTTGATCGGCGCTGGTTATCGCAGACGAGGAGGTGGACTGCGTGCGTTTTCATTTTTATTTTTCCTTCCTTCGGCCATCCCAACTCCACTTCCTCGCATTACATTATCGCTCCGTCGCCCTTCGTCTCAAGTTCACTACCATCCTCCGTGATTTCGATACATTTTATCTGCCTCCCCACATTCAACTTAAAATTCGCTGCGTTTACTCACCCTTACCTCGCATAGTTAATTGCGTCTTTGTTTGTGACAGCCCATACCCATCGCGAATTACAACACTTTCATCCTCGTGTGTGACTCGGTCATTGTCGGCGACTATACACGCACCCGCGGGAGTTCGTAATTATCTTGCTACCCCAGATCGCCGTCCTCATACTTCACCAGTATCCTAGCGGATCCAATCTCGCCCTCGCGCCTTCCCCGACCTCCATATTTCAAAACCACTCTTCTAATTCTCATACCCGTCGCATGCATCACCCTTCGCATCGTCCGCACTTTTTCGCCGGAGGGACTCCGCGAAACACACACCGGCGCGTTCTGGGTGAGATCGGCAAACTAGGACTACGTACGTCGTCCCATTCACTTCCTTCTATCGAATGCCATACACGCGCTCCACGTCGTGCTCTTTTCCTCCCCCTCTTCATTCCCCCACATTCAACGTCCCTTTCCTGTCGGATGCAGCGCACATATTCGCGTTCCGAGCCATGCATACCTGATTCTCCCCAATCCTTCGTGGCGGCGCAACTCATTCCGCCAAGTTTTCCGTCCACCTTCTCCCCTCCACCCTCCTCGTTCATCTCCATCCTGCTCAGTCCATTGATATCCCTTCCTAGTACAGACCGCGTGCGCCGGGCGCGCTATTGTCGTCTTCTTGTTCCTCCACCACTCCACGATTCCCCGGGCTACTATCTCGTTCTTTATGCCTTACAACCTCATCCCGTTTCTGGCTGCGTCGACGCACGGCGCTGGGCGATCCCGCGGGAGAACGCGAATGTGGGTGCGGCGGGGATCAGTGCCGCGCGGTGTGCGGCCCACTCAGGTTTCATAGCCAGACGCAAGCGCCGCTGCAGCCCGGGATTATTTCCCAATCTGTTTGCCGACGAGGAGAAATAAAGAGAACCGGTTGTTTTGCCTGTGGGTTTGGTCCTGATCTATGGTGTTGTATATATATTCTTTTGGTAGGTTGCGAATGGGACTCCAATGTCGTACCTCTCAGATTGGCTTCTCTGCTGTAAATTCAATATCTGATTGTCCCTTTGAAACGCTTGAAGCGAGTACAGAATTGAAACCCGGATGCGAATAGACCCCGATGCGAAAGTTCTGTAATTATGAGCCCAGTTTTGGTCGTGTTGACCCAGTATTTTTCTGTAGGACTCAGAGACTATCAACAAACCTACGTATCTAAAAATGCCCATTCAAAACGTCGGCTAGCAGAAAAGAATTGAATCCCTGCCAAAATGGAAACTTGTGGCTGTGCTACAAGTAGCGAACAGAGAAGTCTTCCTATGAGCGTATAAAACATTTGGCAGAGCTAATATCGCACATGGGGGAAATTTACTAATGGATCTATATCTTCCGACCAGCATCGGGTGGTGGGGATGCAGCCAGCATGATCAGTGACCTGATTTTTCGCATCAGGGTCCCACGCTGAAATGGCCTGGAAAAGCAATGGGCTCCTACCTCACGAGTCACAACGACAGTCCAGAAAAGTCCCAAAATATTTGGACGTACACTACATGATGGTAATGTTGTATACACCAGCTTTTGAGGGACAGAGTCTGGCATTCCATCGGAACAAACGGACAAGTTTTAAATTTTTCGCATCCGGGTTTCAACTCTGTGGGTGTGTAGGGTGCGTTTCACAAAATCCAACCAAGCGCTGTCCAGCAGCGGAAACCCTAACCAAAATCCAACCAACTCCAATACCAAGTTAAACAACACTTAGAACACTTCAGTCGTGCAAGTTCGGGAGGTTCCTGCCAAAATATGACAGTTGCGAATCCAGATAACAGTTTGTTGAGTTATAGTCGTGCGTCCGATCCTAATCCGAATTTCCACCTTTCAGCTGTTCCGTCCCAATCCGTACCGTTCCGTCCTGAGAGAGAGAGTGATACCGCAGGTAAAACCCGGGCGCAGTATTCTATTCTTTTTCTGTACAAAATGTACGTCCTTTTATACTACAACTATTTGTCTCTTCCAAATAAATGTCCACTCCTACAAACTTTGAGCTCTAAATATCCGTAACTAGGACCCTTTCCCATATTTATGAGAAATCCCAATCGGAACCGAGCGGTTTTCCGTCAAATCACAGTTAGCGTGGCCGGGACCCGCCAGCTTCAATTTTCGATGCCATCAAGGCACCATCAGTGGTTCCCTGGTGATGCCATCAATACATGCCGGCCCATTGTCCTCCAGCTACCTCCACCTCATCCTGCACACCAGGTAGGAGCCCAAATATAGGGCCTCCCAGGGCTCTCAGATGGCCAAGGTCAAAGGTCCTTCTTCATCCCTAACCCTCAGATGCCACCACCAATGTCACAGTGGTCACCCTTGTGACTGCGCGGTCAAATTTGTGCTCAGCTCGTCCTCAACACAGTTATAGCGTGTTTTATGGCCCACAACACATTATAAGCCATATTTATTTGATCTGGGATCCTTCAGGAATTTTTCTGGCCCTTTGCTGCACTTTTTTAAGACTTGCCTTTTATTTTGAACCATGTTCAATTTGATGACTCTTAGGGCCACAATATCAACTCAAAAATATTTTTTCTTGATGCCTCAAAGGCCTTTCCGTGAGTTTCTATCATATTTTACCACGAAAAATGCGAGCGACACGTGAAGAGACGCGCGAGACACGAAAAGTCACAAATGTGACAATGTCACATTTTGGTGGCAAAGCCCGAAAAAAAAAAGAAATTAGATTGAGTTACCCCTGCTGCTAGTTGGTATTATGGAAATACTGTAGTATACTGCACCTGTTCCCCCAAAAGAGAGGAATGTGTTGGGAATGCGAGAGGTTTCCGAGAACAATGGGCCGGTGGCCAGCCGGCTTCTTGATGAACTGATGGCGAGCTCACTTAGCCTAGCTAAACGAAGCTGGCGGGTAACGGCCACCGTACACAGTAGTATCCCGACAACCAAGGCTCTGTACAATGGTACACATTGTCCAGTTGGTTCAGTTCTGGCACGTATCCTCTGCCTCTTCACCAGCTGTTCATTACCAAGGTAACCGCCACTGAAACGCGTTCCAATACATCTGCAATTGTGGACACGATGTGTTCGGGACGCGTCTTTATTTGTCCTTCAAATCACGTGATCGTAGACGTGGGTCCCATTCAATTGTCCCATTGTTCGCGTCGTCCAACGCATAGCCCTATTATTCCGGTGAAACGCCGAATTTATTCCATTATCCTATCTCATTGTTCTCTTGCCACGATCCGTGTGTCTCATTGACTCCGTGCCACTAAATCCTCCTTTAGTTTGGAAATTCAAAATTCCGCGCCCCTGGTATGTTTTCTTCCTTGAAATATACACCATCCCGTTACCTTCCATCCCGTATGCGCACGAACGCGAGTCCAGCTTGCCTTCCCTGACGCCGTTGCGGAATCCATATGACCGCGAGGCTTCAAGATGGATCCAGTATTGGATTCATTCTTCCATTGTAGGAGTGGATGATTTCTCGCATGCGTGAATACGTAGTCGGTATGGAATGCGTGTCTGTAAACGCTTAAAGATCCTACTTGTCTGCCAGAATGTCGCGCGATGGAGTTCAGGCTTAGAAAATCAATTTATGCTTTACGAGAAAGCGTCATGCATAGCGTTTAAGATCCACTAGTCCAAAAAATTGTGATAGAATGCAATGAATTGAGCATCCATTGAGCGTGGCTGTGAGTGATATCCTGGCTTCAGGGCAAGGGCAGGACTCGTGCGAGTTCTTGACGGTTTTGGAAGCAATTTCAGACTCCGCCATCCACTCGGATCAATTATTCCTGATTGACAGACAAAGAAACAAAGCATCTCTCCCAGAGCTCTCGCTATCAGATTTCATGGACCTCATTGGGGCACATCCCCAGCTGGCCCCAGAAGTAGTTCAAGTACTCTCAAATGCGTTGAAGACGGCTGAGCGCCGGGTCCACGAACTAGAGCAGGAATTAGCCCAGCAGGTGCGTTTGCCACTCGGACGAAAACGTAGGGATCTTAACCATCGTGCACACAATCAGAAAGCATTTTCTTCTAGTTCCACAGCGGGCGGAATTCCTCCCTGTTCCTCTCAATGCTGTCCCGATAAAATCCAGAAGATCAATCAAATCGAGTCCGATCTCGCACGACTTCAGAGCCTCGAAAACAGCGAAATTCAAAAGGTACACCAGCTGATTTTCTCGACAGCGGCGCCATACCTGAGTCTTTGATTGTATCAAAAGTTGTCGGAAGAAAAATCGACCCTCGAGCTTGCTCTGGAAACGACACGCCAGCAATGTGACGAGCAGCAACGGAAGAATGCCGATATAACGGAAGAGTATGAAAGGGAACGCAAAATGGGGAGCGAGTTGCGCACGGTACGTTCCGTTCTCACGCGATTTGAGTACCCTGACAGCTTCAGGCGCTCGAGGAACGCTACCTTGCGATACGAACGGTTGAGTCCGATCTGAAAGAGCGCCGTCGTACATCCGACCGAGATCTGGAAGCTCTAACACGACAGAAGGAGGTGTGCCCAATCTGCACTTCTACTTGGCCACTATCAATCTGTCTCTAGGAGTGGGGCTTGAAACAGGCGGAGCATGAACGTGCAATTGAAGAAATTCGCGAGTGCAGCGCCGCAGCGATTACATCCCTGCAAGAGGTGTGTTGCATATTTGGGCCGTCACGCTGTGGCCGGCTTTTTACTCATGTGTAGAAACATTCCGTAACCTTGGCGGCACTCGCATCCAAGAACAGCGGACTTGTTCGTACGCTGCAGAGCACGCAGACGGAGTGTACGACACTAGAGCAGGTACTTGCGTGTTGTACCACGGAGCACTCTACTCAACTTGACCAGAAATTCCAAGCCTTGTCCGCCCATGCAGCAACATCTCAATCGAGTTTCAAAGAGGTATCTACCTTTTTGCTTTATTTTCATCTTCGGGGACTGCGTCTGAAATTGTCGACGTTAGGCTTTGCGCGTCAGCAACGGCAAGGTCATCGCCAAGCAAGCGGACCTGGACAAATTGCAACAGCAGTTAGACACACTCGGCAGTCAATCCGGTGCCAAAATCAGGTCTCTGGAACAGGTAATGAACTCACGACATGGAGTCGCTTTGATCTGAACGGAATCCAGGAACTTCAAATCAGCACAACCAACCTTTCTACCTCCCGACATGCCAGAGCATTGATGACCCGCAGCATGCTGGAGGACTCCACCAAGATTCGGGAACTTCAACAGGTAAGTACGAGTGCTGGGATGCAAATCAGCACTGTTTTCTTTATCTTCTGATATAGAATCTGGATGGCAGCATTGACCGGCAGAAAAAACTTGCCTCGACCTTGAATGAGGTAAGTCATTTGCAGTATGGTCGATCTAATGTCATCGCTGAATAACACTTCCAGAAACTTGAGACCGCCTCGTCGCAACTCAGAGCGGCGAGGGAAGCCCGTGATCAGCTAGCGCAGGATCTGGAGTGTAGCCAAGCAAACGAGAGACGACTGACCGAGGTGCGATCCCAGCTTCAATTTCATCTGATTGCTAACTTTGCGACGTCATTAGCGGCTAACTTACCGTGCTGGATTTACCGATGTGAGTGACTATTGATGCTTCCGCACACGTCCGACGAGCCAAATTCGAAGAAGGGACCAAAATATCAGAGTGTTCCGATGGTACATACTGTGACCGATTTTTTCCTCTCCATATCCATATTTTTTATTTTTCAGTCTTCATCTTCCGGAGCACTCGACCTTGCAAGTCCAATGCCCCTCAGGAAGGCACCCAGCGTAAATCATGTCCGAAGTTGTACTCTTTTCTCTACTCACGATCCTTCAACAGGAGCACTTGGTGCAACCTCATACGCCCGGGACTCGACTCTCCACGCGGATTCCGACCACCCCGCAGGTATGGCCTGATTCATTCGTCCTGGAAAATGCTTACCCCCCAAGTGCAGAGAGGCAAAAATCTCCCTCTCCGCGTAAGCACATCATTTCCTTGGGGGTATGCCATGCGTCCTCATACCATGTATCTGTGCATTCAGGGGACGGAGGAGTCGGAGAAACCGGTCTGCCTGCGACATATCAACACCCTCGCACTCTCTTCGAGCCGTCCACGATTCAGTACCTTGTCACCGATCGGGAGCATCGACCAACAGCCGCAGACCCAGTTCCTTGAGCACGTACGAATTCTTATTGAAAGCAGAGGAGCATCATAGCTGAATGTCCATTTGCTTAGGGCCTAAACAATAGGTTTGTATTTGCCGCCGCTTTACTCTCCCATTGACGTCTTCGCAGAAAAACTCTGTATATTCCGCATCGAACCACGTGGTGCACGGAAGACCGTGTCCACGCGATGCTGTTTGGACCCTACGAGTGCCGACAAGGATGCCAGCGAATTAATTCCCTCAGGGGGGATGAAGAGTGCGATCTATTTGTGACTGAAGCCACGTCGATTTACTACGCCGGGATTTACTACGTAGAGCCACTGGAACGGTTCCTTGGCGGGGCCTATTCGTTTCCTGACGTGGTGGGACCTTAATCATATGCTCCACCTTTTTTTTTTTTGCGCTGGTCTAATTTTGCTTCTTCTAGCCGGGAAACATGTTTCGTCCGCGCATTGGGCTTCCCGAGGACGTAACCGACGGTCTGTTCGAGGACGGACAAGTTCTAACAGACGGCTTTGGTTTGAAATGTGTTGGTTTCGACTCATTTCTGTACGCGTCGCTGCGCCAACGATTCACCAATCCACCCCTGAAGCGCAAGGCGAGTACCATCGGCAAAGTCATTGGTCCTTCAAAAAGAAGTCGATAAAGTTTGGATTTTTCATCTCGTACGTCCACCACCGTCCATACTTCATTCTGTGCTCACCCCGTTCAACTCCGTCGCCTTCATATAGCTGATACGCATAACCCGTGCGCTCTGTGTTTGTTCAAGGGGCCAAATGTGAACTCCATCTGTATACCATCTGTATATACCCATCCCTCATCCCCCAATGCGAACTCGTTCGCTCTATCATCATTTCGATTTATTTCTTCGGGTAACTGCTCTAGAAAGCACAAGTACCGGATTGACTCACAAAACACAGGACTGTATATAGCTAATTGGTGCTTGTAACATATAATAACCAATCTTCGAGACGTCCATCTACCATTCGGACGTTAGGAGTCGACCGAATTTCTCGCTCTGCAATCTACGCTACGCACCTCGTCTAATTGAAAGTTTTAGATCTATCTCTGGACATGAAGGGAAACCTGGGCTTTGCCGTTTCGAACGGGATTCGCTTCAGATTCCCTCAGTTTGCGATGTCATATTGGCGGGGAAGGAGTCCCGCGGGATATTCCAAGCTCAAGTCGAGCAATACACAGGCCGTGTACGCCCTGTACCGCGATGCCGTGGCTAGATCTTTGAGTGTTGATTTCTGACAAATTGATTGATATAGTGCACCAACAACCCTCCATTCATTTTCTAGTCGCATTTCCGTGACGACCCTTGGAGCCCAGGATTGAAACAAGACCCATTTGAATTTGACTCAAGAGACGTTTCGTCCATGGAACCCAGATTACATTCAACAGTTAGACCCCGCCTAGCACCACAATTGCTCGTTACACTACAAACATGCCCTACGTAGCTGCCGCGGCAGCTTGAACTTGCGCGCGCAGGAGCGCAAACCGTGGGCGAGTTGTCTCCTTGATCAAGTCCTGTGTGCCGCTCCAACGTCAATATGTGAAATACGAGATCACAGAATACACGGAAGGATGGAAATTGGAGTACGATAATTGGCGACCAACGGAGGCAAACAGAGGTATACGCACTGCGTCGAATGTCGCCTTGAAGCTCTCCCGGGCCTTCAGCGCGTCGAAATACTTGATCAAGCGGGCGAAGCGGTCACCGGAGAATAAATGTTCAGATGCCTTCTTCCCCTCGCCCTCCTTGTACGCGCCAAGGTCGTTCTTCAACCAGACCTCCATGCGCGCGAGGAACGGTGCGATAGCGATGTCCGCCGCGGTGTACTCGTCGCCGACCGCGTACATCTTGTCCGCGGGGAGAAGTACCTGGAGTTGTTCAAGTGCTTCGAACAATGGCTCGAATGGCTGCCCGCGGGCAATTGGACCCATGAACTCTGGCAGGAACTTGGTCGACACGGCGTCAATGAAAAACCGCACTTTCGCGCGGAGAACGGGGTCCTTAGGCAAGATGTTGGATTCAGGGTACAGATCCGCGACAAACTCGACGAGGATAAGAGACTCGGCGAGCTTGACGGATTCTGAGGAAGGCAGATCCGGGGAGACTTGCGGGCCACCATAAGCTGCATCATAATCAGGATGAAAAATACATCCCGGAGGCATGGCTTACCGATAGCCGGAACCTATGAAAAAAAAAACAGGGGCGTGAGCACCTAACATTCCCCCAGTCAGATGAGCGTACACACCTTGCTCGCGGGGTTCACGTTCGGAGCATACCATTCGGGCTTGTTATCTAGGTCAATTTCGAAGCGATTGTAGCCCACGCTGGCTTCAGCAAGTGCCAGCTCGACCTATCTCGACAATCAGCGAGAATCTTATGTTACAGCAGACCTCATAACTCGGTGTGCAAACGGGCAACCCTGGGTGAACAGAGGTTAAACACGAACAACAGGGAGAAAGGGAGCTACCTTTGCTGTGTAGAGGGTGATTTGCTCTGGCATAGTGATACAGGCGACGAAGAGAGAATGTCGTACTATATTCGGCGGCAGGCAATTGCGTCGCCCTATTTTCAGGCAATCACATTTTGGTCATTTCCCTGTGCGTGAGCACCGATCCTCTCCGCTAGCGAGCCATTGCCGTCAGATGGTCGTAGTCCTGCTTAGTTCGATGTCCACCGGCAACCACCACCAAAGGAAAATTGAACCAAAAATACCAGTACAGTATCTCCGTCATGCTGGTGATATGTCGATGCTTGTTGCATGCATGCCAGTCAATGACAGACTGATCGTCGTGGCCACTAACCTGACTGTCTGAACCTCAACTTCCTAGAGTTGCCTCAAGTTGACTGAGGATTTATGATACAGCTTATTTTTCACGAAAGGAGGCCCATAGGAATGGAATAATGATTTGTTGTGGGCCGCTTGTCAGCCTTACCCGCTTCGTTCTTTGACGTCGTTAGTCTGATAATAATAATGGTCATCGTGTGGGTGGGCAACCTCAAAGCTAGTGAGTGACCAATTCCCGGGCCCTCGGAGAAAGCACAGCTTACGAATGCAGAGCTCCTCGTCGCTTATGATACGAGCTAAATCCAGATCCCGACCTGCTGAGAGTATGATCTAGATGAGTGTCAATGAGATGCCGAGATTTTGCTTTCTCGGGGCATTCCGATGAAAATTCGAGTCTTTCGTTCCCACCAGCAAATTGGTGAACAACATCTCCATGTTTGGTTTTGCTCGGGCTGAATGCGTCTGTCGGAGAACTTCACTCTCTTTATAAAATTAAGCCTCTGTCTGTCTCCATGTGGTTAAATTGTCACTTCACTCTCTTTATAAATCAAGCCTCTCTGTCTGAAGCCGTATCTCCATGTGGTTAAATTGCGCAGCATGACCAAAGCACGGCAGATCAGCGCCATCCCACGGCATGCACAAATCAATCACTCACTGCGTTCCGTGGCGTTGTGAGCCGCGTTCGAAAGTGTGGGCCGACAACGGCCGATCCAGGGCCGTCAACCTGTGTCGGCACAGGTATGGAATTGGCTGGCCGTCGTTAACCGATGTCAATCTCTCTTGCCGACGGGGCCGCAGAATGCAGTGATTAAATAGGTTGCGCAAAAGCCGCACGAGTCGCATGCGGCTTTTTGTGCATTGTGCAAAGCCGCACGGCAAATTTGAAATCTGGGAGGTGTCAATTAACTGTTGTAATATAAGCTTACCTGAGGTGAAGGAGAGGCTGTGGGGAGGTGGAAGATCCTCGGCACTGCCTCTGCTGCGTGGGAGACGTGAAAGTATGGGGAAAATGAGTGATGCCTTCGTTATGCCTGGAAAATGCGGCCTCCCACGGGTGCACATTCAAAACATAACTTTCTTGAGAGTGGAATACAAGATTTAGGAGGCACTTATTGGTAATTCGAAAGACAAGAACCAAGAACAGCGAAGAAAAAGCCACGGCATTGCACAATGCACAAAAGCCGCATGCGGCTCGTGCGGCTTTTGCGCAACCTATCTATTGCTATCAGACTTGGATCTTCGAAAAGTCCAAATAAAACAAGTGGATTTAATCATCCAGCAGCGTATTGTGAATCACTGGGGGATCTTAAGATGACTGGATTACTTTGACGTAGCTGTTTCCTTCGTCCTATTTGTTGTATGATTGAATTAATTTGACGTGGCTCTTTCCTTTGTTGTGTGCTCCGCAGTATCGACCTGAATGAATGACCCAATGCAAGAAAATATCACGGACATAAGGTATTTACGGAATGGAGACCTGGAACCTGATCGGTACCAGGAGTTATATGCACCTGTCCTCATGCACGGACCTCAAAAGACAAACAGAGCCCAACTTCTAGGCAATAATTTTTTCTTGATTTATCGGAATTTTCGTCGCCACAAAGCCGGGGTCTCTATAGAATCGATCGAAGTTATACGGTTTCGAAACCTGGGAAAGGTCACACATCATGCAGCCGGCTGTTGAACCTGCCAAGCGTGACATGGGTCTCAAATCTGCCCGAAAGATGCAAAAAAAAGCAAACCTTTTGTTCCTAATGTCGAAATTTTCCGCGGTATCATGCCAAATTTTCGCTAGTGTCGGGGAGTCGAAATGGTTCAACCTGGTCACGCCTCACACCCGGTGTCGATTTGAACGTAATAGTACAGTTACGACGGCAGACACAATCATGAGTTATTTGAAAAAATAACACTGCAAGGATGGTTAGAGCGTCGGTCACAGTACAGCAACACTAAAGCACTGACTCAACCAAGTAAGACTGAGCAAGACACTCTCCAGTCGAAATCCCGAAATTGTTGAAGGTGTTGGTGTACGCACTGGATGCATCATAAGCCTGAGACAGATAAGTGAGCTTACAGTGTTGGAAAGGGGGTACTGAGAGACTCTACTGACCCAGTTCCAATAAGGATATTGAACTGCAGTAGGCGCGTGATTGAAAAAGAGGAATTCACACGTCTGATGAGTGAGACTGGTTCCTCCCTGAAATTGAACCATGAAGCCTAGGGCAAATGGTAAGTAATTCGGAGGCATTAAAGAGCTCCGTGGCGTACTGCCTGGCGTATTCTTCAATGTAGCGGTGAGAAAATCGCAATCAGCTTTAATGACGCGAGTGTCGTGATCCGCGCCAATATATGTACCTACATTTGAACATCAGAAATCCAACGAAAAAACTAATGGTAAGATTGACATACACAGTTCACTGCTCACGCACACTATGCCGACTGCCTCCAGTGGAATATTGCAATAATCCTCTTGACGAACTTGAAGTTCAACGTCGGAACGAGGGACACTTGAAGATTTTGCCGGAATGAGAGGCTTTGATTTGTATCCATGAGGACAAGTGAAATGAGTGGCCAGGGCGTCACCGATGCTGAAAGTGTCGGTAATGACTGCATCTTCACAGCGGGCGTGAGCTAGGATCAATGTCAGCGTGCATCTGCAATGAAGCTACACCTGTGTGCACATACTACGCTTCTTAATAGCCGTGCTGTACGTCTTGTGGAAAAGCGTGGTTGCAAGAAAGATGAGAATTGGCAAGAGTCGCATCTCTGGAGAGGGGGCTTCTATCATTTGAGGCTAAAGGCATGCAGCTTTATACGAGGATGTCAATATGACGGGGATGTTCGTGATACAGCAATCTCGACACATATCGTTGGCATCGGAGCGCCCACGATGCAGGCCTCGGAGAAGGGAGGAAGTAGAGTGGGCGATTCAACGAGTGTGTAAGTGTTGGTATGATCAAGAACGACCTGCTAATTCATCTGCCAGAGATGGCGTCAGAATTGAGACTGTCAGCTCAAAACTATTGTCAACGTCAAGCCCGGATCCCGGGACAAGGGCGCGTGATCCCTGGGCAGCATTCTAGCAGTACTGATAGAAGTATATGGTATAGATCTCTCTGGAAAACTTTGAGGTTGCGGCGTAGCCTCGCCAAAACACCACGGTGAGCCCCAAAGGGTAACGATGACTGTTGGGTGTTTCCGGACTTCGGGAATCCTTCTGAAAATCTCAAAAAAAAAACGGTCACAAGGTTTGACTATCTGTCTGACGATACTCAAGGTCTTTGACATTTGGTCAAATTTCATAAAACCCGGTCAATGCCAACACTGAGTGTGAGGATGCCATCCATACAGGCACTGCATAGCGGACACTAAAATTTGACAGTGGAGATTGAAGATTGGCGGCAGGGTTTGAAAAGGCTTTGGACAGACAAACGGACAGACAGACACACGTAATTTTACAAAGTGGGTGACCTGGACCGCGAAGTGATCCAACATCCTCTTCCTGGTGATCCTTGCAATTGTAAAGGAATGGGGAGCGCGGAAAAGATGGATACAATTGAATAGAGGTCGGAGAACCATGAAGACAGTAATGGATGGCGGATGTCTTACGAAGGATTAATAAGGCAGTGGACGGCGTTATTTGAGCGGAGACGGTGGGGCTTTTAAACGGGCTTGAAAGACGCAACAGTTGTCAAACTACGGCGATTTAATATCACTGATAATCATCTCGGCAATTGGAATGGAGGAATGGAGATAGTTTTAATGCGGGGGAGTGTCGTTCGAGGTGCGTTCCATCCCGAAAAACAGCCATCGTTACATGCTCAGGTATAACACTGTTTTTCGAATATTCTGTGGTACATTCTACCTTTCCAATGCACTTTCACCCCCACAACCTCGGGATAGACCAAAGCCGGCACCTACATACATTCGAACCCCCGGCACATTCAGCTTATGGGCGGCACATTCGGGGCCACAGCCGGCACATTCTGTTGGACGCCGTGTCTGTTAAACCAGGGCACATTCGTAGTATCAATTGAGAATTGATCCCGCCTGGAGCGCACTGTACCATCAAGTTACGAGTCTTGAATGGGTGCAAGGCAGAAATGGCAGGAACACAATAGATAAAAAATGTGATTGAAACACTGTAATCTAACCTGGCTTGTTGCAGGAAAATCCACTTTACTGAATCTGCGACAATTCAGCTAGATGTGGGGAATTTGGTCGAATTGTAATCAAATTTGGCTTCGCGAACGTTGGCGAGCATAAATCACAAATGCTCACAATTATATAGATCCGATCGTGTAACTATAAATTTTGACCAAATTTGTGAGAATCTGGGCGCGTTTTTGACAGTCTTCCTCCAGCTTTTCCTTCCCCGTACTTAGAGAAACCACAAGATGCATAATAAAAAATGTATTAAACATATGCAGTAACAGTATTATCTACGATCACAGGTAACGCTGTTCATGTCATCGATGCCACAGATATCAAAAATTGAGGTCAGTAATATTACGAGGCGTGCAAAACCTGAATACTCGCAGATATATGAATACCGGAGGTTCAGATGAGACCTAGCAGACATTGAGTTGTGCGAGAAGATTTGGGTAAAGAAAAAAAACATCAGCGGTAATTCAAGTTTTACAGCATGAGAACAGCATACCTCCGACTCGGGGACACTAGTTCTAGGAAGCGGCAGCGTTGTTAGCATGAAAGGTGACTACGAGGACTCACGGTTAAGGCACATGGCAGATAGGTCTCATGAATCGTAGTCCCGGCAGCGAGCAAATCTACAAGGTCCTGTGCATGTTAGGCTAGCTTCCTTCAGTTCCATGGAGTTCTGTGCTGCAACTTACTCGAGACTGCGCTGCACAGATTAGACATCACGACATGTATGCGCAGCTGGAAGATTGGAACGCGGTACGCGGTGCTCTGGTGTACAACTTAGATGTGTTAGTATATTTCACAAGCCATGTATGTGCCGACTGCACGCACAAAAATAGGAGACTACTGTGGCCGAAAATGTACGTGCTGGCGTGGTGTCTGAATAGTGAGAAAACAACCCAAAAAAGAGCAGCGAGACTCAGGGACGCACTTGCGTGACCCCCTGCACTCCAAAGATCGACGCTAGAGATGGTGTGGTCACCAAGCGAGTGCGGGGAGCGAGATTAGGCAGCGTAGAGGATACATCTGAAATCAAGGCATAAACAAGGACACCGCGGATACTCAACAGCGAGGCGGGTCATGGTCCGACGTACATGGGTGTAGAAGCAATCCATCGACGCGCCGAGACCCTGTCCACAAGAAGAGTTGGTCGGTGGCGGTATGCTGTGGGTTTTTGGTGCTATCGGTGGGCATTTTGACGCGTTGGCGCGCTTGTTGGAGCGAGGGGTGGTGGTGGAAAGAGGAAAAGAGGCGGGATGCGGTGAAGAAAAGACACGAAGGTCGCAAGCGAAGCAATACCTGGTTACCTAGCAGTCCTCAGGCGGAGCACTGCCAGCTCCAGGTCAGTACTTCTGATACCTTGAAAAATCACCGGGTCTAAACGGTTTTAAAGGGTTTTAAAATGTTTTCTAACCGTTGTGCGCAGAAGCACGCAGTTTCCCGCAGCAAATTCCCGGCTGTGCCGCAGTTCCCTTCATGTAGTAGTCCGTAATCTTTCCGCGCTTAAAAGGCCGGTGACCCCGTCTTTCCAGCTCCCCCCCATCCTTCTCACCCACAAATAACGCCACGCTCAGTCTGGGTTTCTCTTCTAATGTGTGCTGCCAGTGGTCATCAAAACCGACCTTCTCAAACCTTAATTCACTGTTCTCGAATTATTTCCTCAATATGTGGAACCGCGGACTGCTCGTGATCGTCAATAGGAATTCCCTACCCCGTCAATCCTCCTCAACCCGCTATCCTTTTCTGATTAATCAACCCCTGGTCCCGTCAATATGAATTCATGTGTCGTCCTGGTGCCAGGACAACTCATCTGGGGTGTCTTTTGGACTATGAAATACTGCCGGGCATCAATATCAATTAATTTCCTGCCTTCATTCATGCTTTAGGTTGATTATTTTACATGCCGCCTTCCTCCAACACCAATCCGATTCAACGTGGTCGGCAGGCAAATCTCTGATCTCACGAAACCTTGGTCGGTTGGTGCTTGGGTATGAGGTATTCCTTTTCGCACATGCATTTCTATGTTTTCCCTTGATTTCCTTCGTGCCTTCTCGCATCTTGTACATGCTGTCTGTGTTCAATATCCTGCAGTTATCATTACGTTACTGCAATAATTATCCTACACTCACTTCGACGCTTATGACTTGCTTATGACCCGAATCTCCCGGAGCGAAGCGAGGATTCATCTTGTCCGAGAATAGGGAGTCCTATTCCACGGCTTACAGAAATGGAATAGGGCGTTCTATTCTCGGATGAGATACGGAGCTTCGTGGCAACGCCTTCGGCGCTAGATTCTGTATCGTGATGTAGAGCTCTGGTTTGAATGGTAGTCGTGGGACTTTTCAGTGCCGCAACTACAGCTTTTCATATTAGTTGTGGAGCTGCACGGATATAAGTACGACGTTCCTGCTTCAGCCCTCTGACTCCTCCGACGGGGATTAGGCTTCACCCATGTCCAACGACTCGCTCCCGACAGGATGTTCTGCCAGCGATTTTGTCGGTGCCAGCGCCCACACGCCCATAAATGCCACTACCGCGTTTCGCCCTCACCACACTAAAAAACTAATGTTACTGCAATTTAGGCTGCTGGGTGGGCGTCCCGAGCGTTCTGCAGGCCTGTTGCGCGCAAAGTGGGTACACGGCCGGATTTGTGAACGGCACCTGCGGATGCCCGCTTTCGCTCCGAGTTGCGACGGCGATGGAAACATTCCAGAACTGTGCGGACAACAAAACCGTGGTGTCTGAGTGCGGCCGAGGGATGGAGAATGCGGCGCGCTCTAGAGGCCATAATGTGGGAAGAAAGTTGGCCGTAGCGGCTCTATGCGTCTCGATTATTTTGGGGGCGGTGAGGATGTGAACATAGCCCTCAAAATTAAATCCATAAACTCCAGAATCCGTCGTTCGGTGCCAACATTCTTGCTCTGTCGTTTGATTGTGCAATGCATTGTCTTCCAAACAAACTATATTGCCGATGATCGAGACCTGGAAGCTGCTATGGGGCATATTACATGAGAATCGCCAGAATTGTGGGATAGTCAGAAGCCAATATGTATTTAACCGCGCCGCCATGATGGACAATATGAAGCCAAAAAATTATTGTATTGTTTAAAAAATAGCAACGTATTTTTTCGGAACTTTGAGGCAAGATGGTGAAGATCTCCAAAAAATTGCATCAGGTCGACCACACCCCCCCCCAAATAAGGCAACTGTCAAACCATATAAGGCAATAATGTCTCAGTCTGTTCCTCAACCAATATTTGTCGGAAAACTTCGGACAACCGCCATCGACTCGGAATGATTCACTGTATCAGAATTGGGCATTGTACCGGGATTTTGGCCCCGCGCCCCCTTGATTTATGCTGTAATTTGGACGCGATGGGCACGTGATGTTTTTTTTTTTTTTTTGGTACTGCATTTCTCGCAACAAGTACATGAACTACTAAGACGTGGCAATAACAAATAAAGGGAGTGCTTTTGCGCGTGGAATTCATCCGGGTTTTGTAGGCGAGGGTGAATTGGGATGTTCATTGCTCAGGATGCGCGAAGCACCACCAGCGTACGCGTTGCAGCGTCCATCGACGAGGATGGGCGGGAGGAGCGCCGGCCCGGGAAGAGGAAGATGATGCGAGGTGTCCCCGTGAGGACGTGCATGCGTCGGTACAGGTGAGGAGACATACATTCCAAGGCGATGCTTCGCGATCTCGGGGGCGGTGGGGACGAGATCCGTGCGGAAATCGATGCGCACGGCGAGCCAGGACGTGTACGTCCGGTGTGCGGACGACGGAATTCTCCCCGGACTGCATGTCTTGCGCGAGAGCTGAGGTGATCGTGACTGCTCTACTTTGGCTGGCTGCGAAGCTGCTGCCACCCTCCCACTAGCCGCGTACTTGATGTTCGCATCCTCCAGCACGACCACGAGAACGGTGGGGTGGTGGTGGTGCTGTGGATGGAAGGGAGAAGGTGGACTTCGGGCAGAATAGAGGCCAGAGATACAATAACGAGCTCGTTGACGCTGGGAGCGGGGAGGGCGGGGCTGCTGGGAATACGCGGAGAAGAATAAGCCGAAGAGGGTAGCTTCGACGTCAGCAAAAGGCTGAGGAACGATAAGGGCAAGCACAAAGAGAAGGGAGGAGACGTACTATTACCAGCACCGTCTGTCATCCTCTCCAGCGCATAACCATCTTCCCATTCCACGAGCGCGACATGCTTGTACACCCCACCCAGTCCGATGGCGAGGCGATGCGTCCAGGTACATCGACCGCGTTGGCAATGCGACGCGGGCAGGGGACGAGGCAGAGAGTGAGGTGTAGGCGCGATACCTCTCACGTATGCGGTGTCTCCGAGTAAGAGGGGCAGCTAGAGCCGTAGGTCGGAGGCTCTCGTGTGGCGCGCATGCGCAGCAGCAGCACAGTGTGTAACATGTCAGGGAGAAAAAACATCAGCGGCAGGCGTGGCGGATCCATCTGTCAGGTGCACCGTGCCGACAATGTGCACCAGTCAATCTACACCTTCACGAAGAGACGAGTTGGATACGGGAGTAGAGGTGGCTGATGTACAGCAAAACCCTTCTACAGCCGTTTTGTGAATAATATACGGGTTTCGTAAATCTTTGATGCTCGTTTTGTGCTTACACCTGTTTGCCCGAGCGTCGTCGGCAAAGGCTGGCTCCACACTGCCGTGTCGTGCCGTGACTCCACACTTTCGCTGCACGAAAGATGCACTGTCCGTTGTGAATGAATTTGGCATGAATAGACCTTCTAGTTCACTTATCTTGTCATAATGCATTGTTAATTCTAGCTCTGTGGGATTCAGCAGTGGTTGTAAAAGATAAAACGACTCGTGGAGTAAGTTACGGGCATGCGGGGCCGGTGACGCGGCCAATAAACAGAGGTAAGCACAAAACGAGCATCAACGATTTACGAAACCCGTATATTATTCACAAAACGGCTGTAAGTTCTCGGGCAGGAAAGGGAAGGTGTCGTGACTCGTTGGCTGCGATAGGGATCGGCGCACTAAGCCAAAGCTCGTCTTCGCCGCTGTTAGTTGGCAGAGCGATGACTTGGTTCGGGTCATTAGGCCAGTCGCGCAAAATTAGGATGAAGGACAGAACGAAGAGATTGCGTGGCTGTGCTGATCGGCTGGCGGATCAACTGCCGCTTGCTCTTCACGTCCATCATCTTCTCTCCAGTTCGACGCCGTCTTGCCCGGTACCCGCGTTTCTAAGACTTGTCACTCGACAAAACACCCCTACTCATCAACTTGGGATTCTTGACGCGTCGTTCCGCGCTTCGGGCCAATATTAATGTCGATGCTTCTGCACCGAACGGTCCGAACCGCGTCCAACGCGTAAACTTGCTATATCTCTTCTGGATTCTCCCATTGTAACTGGAACGGTGTACTCGGGCAGTATAATCGGATCCTGCCGGTCTTGCATGGTGCTCTCTGCAGCTTTGTGGGTTTCTCTGGTGTTGAAGCATTTTTTTAACTGAGTTAGACAGCACTGTTGAAAACCTGATGCTGCTCAACCTCTCCGATCCTCGATGTTCTCAGAGCAATGAAGCACACTTGGTCAATGCTATAATAGTTTATTAAAGATATATGGTCTAAAATTAATTACCTGAAAACATAATTACGAGTACTGCCGCGCTCCAGTGACCGCCCCATCCCGCAAGTGGTGAAAGGCAAGTGACAGTGTTGACGTATCTGTCAGTCTGTTTGTTAACGTTAGTATCCCGTGATCTGACGCGTTGTGGACTGCCAACCAGATATGTACAACCTCAGGATATACTGTGTTTTCTTTTCGCTTCTTTTTGTGAATTATATACCGTAGCAAGCAGGAAGAAGAAAAATTTAAAATCATCCCTCCCAATTGTTCCATTGTCTCAGGAAATCACAAGGGATGCGAAGCACTGCGTTCCGACCCCTTGTAGACAGAGGGTCTGTCTATCCCTGTAGACAAAGGGTAGACGAACCCCTTTGTCTACGTATGTCTACATCATGTAGACACGGCTCGTCTACATACGCCTACATATGCCTACATCGGTCTACCTCGGTCCACGTACGTAGACCGACATAGACCGATGTAGACACACATAGACCAATGTAGACAAATGTGCACATACCTCACTCAATTCTGCGGAACTGGATACATGAACTCAATGCAGAATAGGATTATGAAGTTGACCGAGGTATGTCTACGTGCGTCTACGCTATAGATGCACGTAGACATACGTAGCCAACGGGTAGACAGACCGTGTCTACGCCGCGTAGCCAGACGTAGCCGCACGTACACCGACATCACGGTGTATACATACGTAGTCGGACGTAGACGAAGATTGACACATGTAGCAGCACGTAGACAGACGTAGTCCAACGTACACCAGGGTGCGCTACGTAGGGTGGGAACGCAGTGAAGATCGTGCCAATGCGGTCGTTAATACATCGCCTTCAATTCTACTCATTCGCTTGATCTCCACTAATTATCTGCGAGCGAATGATCCTACAACTTCCCCTCGGATACCATCTCCCTAAACATCGCAATCGTCTTCTCCAATAGTTTTCCAATCCTGGCATTCTCTTCTTCCGGGGTCGGCTTAGGCTTGCTTGCAGGAAGCTCTGTGACCAGACAGATAGAAAGATCAGGACCTAACGCAATTCAAAACTGTGAAATGCCACGGGACGCACCGCGGTTGGCAAAAGAGAACGTCAACAGCAGCTCACCGGCAGCTCCGCGGGACATCACAGTCACAATGCGCAGCCCGTTGCTCACTTCGTGGTACATCTGCCGCCCCGCAAGATCAACGACGCAAGCGGTGACCATGGACCGCAGGATGTACGATAGTCGAAGGGTGCGCCTGAACGGTCTCCGTCAGGACCTCGGTCTCCGTCCGGTCCTCGTTTTCCACTGTGAGCTCTTGCGCGATCTGAAAATTATGCGTGAGTCACATCAAGGCCGCATTTGAACGACTGGACGCACCTTGTTGCCGCCATCGGTGATCATCTTGCTCGCAAGCACATTCGGCAAGAACAGCTGCAGCCCATAGGCAAGTAAATAGACGACCTTAGGAATGCTGGGAGACGCACGGCGGGGTTACGCGCTCGATATTCGAGGCCTCGCCACAGATGTTTCTCGGTGAGGACGGTTGGGCGTCAGGAGGGTTAACGGGGCGGGTAGCTGCGAATGCGGAGGACATTTCAGAAGAATAACTTGACTGAGGTTCACACAAGGAATCCGCCTTTTTATCTTTAACGCCTTGAGGACGTGGGCCCATTGACAAGACGTTGTTCCGAATTCGATCTTACTAATGTTCCAATGACAAATATTTCTCTCATGACGAGGTTATGGGAACACGTAGTTTATCCATTGACCGGAGCTGCCGACCCAAAAAGGAGTGTGGGAAGTGGCCTCTTTACTAATGTTCCAGTGACAAATATTTCTCTCATAACGAAGTTTTGGGAACACTAGTTTATCCGTTTAACCGGGCCCGGGGCTGCCGACCCAAAAGGGAATGCTCCAGTGACAAATATTTCTCTCAGAACGAGGTTTTGGGAACCAGGCGGTGAGGCGCGCAGGGCGGGGAAGATAGGCGCGGCGTGGCGCTGCCACAGCAAAAAAATCTCTGCATTGGTATACCAACGGTCAACGGTTAACGGTCACTTCCAACACTCCCTTTTAGGTCGGCAGCTCCGGTTAATGGATAAACTACGTGTTCCCATAACCTCGTCATGAGAGAAATATTTGTCATTGGAACATTAGTAAAGATCGAATTCGGAACAACGTCTTGTCAATGGGCCTACGTCCTCAAGGGCGTTAAAGATAAAAAGGCGGATTCCTTGTGTGAACCTCAGTCAAGTTATTCTTCTGAAATGTCCTCCGCATTCGCAGCTACCCGCCCCGTCAACCCTCCTGACGCCCAACCCGTCCTCACCGAGAAACATCTGTGGCGAGGCCTCGAATATCGAGCGCGCAACCCCGCCGTGCGTCTCCCAGCATTCCTAAGGTCGTCTATTTACTTACCTATGGGCTGCAGCTGTTCTTGCCGAATGTGCCTGCGAGCAAGATGATCACCGACGGCGGCAACAAGGTGCGTCTAGTCGTTCAAATGCGGCCTTGATGTGACTCACGCATAATTTTCAGATCGTGCAAGAGCTCACAGTGGAAAACGAGGACCGGACGGAGACCGAGGTCCTGACGGAGACCGTTCAGGCGCACCCTTCGACTATCGTACGTCCTGCGGTCCATGATCACCGCTTGCGTCGTTGATCTTGCGGGGCGGCAGATGTACCACGAAGTGAGCAACGGGCTGCGCATTGTGACTGTGATGTCCCGCGGAGCTGCCGGTGAGCTGCTGTTGACGTTCTCTTTTGCCAACCGCGGTGCGTCCCGTGGCATTTCACGGTTTTGAATTGCGTTAGGTCCTGATCTTTCTATCTGTCTGGTCACAGAGCTTCCTGCAAGCAAGCCTAAGCCGACCCCGGAAGAAGAGAATGCCAGGATTGGAAAACTATTGGAGAAGACGATTGCGATTTTTAGGGAGATGGTATCCGAGGGGAAGTTGTAGGATCATTCGCTCGCAGATAATTAGTGGAGATCGAGCGAATGAGTGGAATTGAAGGCGATGTATTAACGACCGCATTTGGCACGATCTTCGTCACTGACCGTTGTCGATCGATCACCGGGAAGCTTCTAACATTTGCTAACATATTGGCGGCATTCTCAAACGAGCTTCAAAGCTGAAAAATAGTAATGATTGTCAGCGCGGTCCACTTTGGTGAATTTCTGGTGGTTCTAAATCGAACGAAAGAGGTAGTGATGCCCCAATAATTCGCCTGGGAAGTGAAAGCAACGTCCCGGGAAGTCTCTCTTCTCTTTCGATGGCTCTTGATGGCTAGCCCCTATTTAAGAATATTTGCACACGTCGGGTTGCTGTTGGTTCCAAAATCATGAACAATTCGCCCGGGAATTCAAAAAAGAGTCCCGGGAAGTTTTTAGGTCCTCTAACCCCTAATACCTAAGCATATAATGCACGGCTTTTGGTTGAGAACATTAAATGTGGCATTGGTAACGGGCGCCAGAGTGAATTCAACGATGACAAGTGTTAATGAAACAAACTGAAGAGTGAGTTGACAACAAGGCATAGGATATAATGCTTCTGGCACCGTGGTTTGTAATTTCCTGGTACGGTGTCCCGTGGACAACCTCGAACGAGAATTCATCTGACAATAATTGAGCTCTGACCCTGCTTGGAAAATTGCGAGAAGGCTCACCGGTCACCAGTCAAAAAAGGGGGGGTCAGTGTCCAAGATAAGTCAGAGAAAATGCAATATACCTTGACTGCGGCAGTTAAGGAGATCTCGCTTGCGAGATCCATATTTATTTTAATGACGACAGGCTTGACCGTCGAATGAGAAAAGGAACTCACAAAGACGGGGGGGACCAGTAGCTAGACGTGATAAAATGAAAGTAAAAGGAATATAAGAGACAAATCGTGCCTGCATGCGCTCAAAATGGCTGTTTAAAGGCCATGAAAAGTGTGCGGTGAAGTTAAACAGTCAACGAAACGAAATTCACATTAGCGTAGAGTCATACCTCGCAGAAAGAATGTGCGGCGAGAACTCAAGGAAGAATCCAAGGTGAGTATGCAATGCCTATACTAAGTCTTATTCCACACATCCTCCTCGCCATTGGACTGATATTTCGCGCTCCTCAGATTCTTTTTTGCGTGTATTCCATCCAGCATGCGAGATGTCCACCTTCGTGGACTTCCGCCGGAGATGCAAACACGCGGGGCGTCCCAACATCTCGCCCGATGTGTTGCTATGTCTAGGTCCTTCATACCAAGCGACGTTCAAAGCGACTCTATTCTGAGACGCTTATTATCGTTGCGTATCGGGCTGGAAAGTGTACCATCGGTGCCTCCTTACCTTGCGCGCAGTATTTTTTTTTTTTTTTCTGTTGAAGTGGACCGGCTACACTTATGGAGACCGTGCCCATGGATAAGGTCGGTCACTGGTGCGTCTTTAAGTGGGTATTTCATAATCCGTTACTTCCCTAAGGCAAGCTTGTGTCTCTATTTAACACGGTATGTTGTTAACTCTCTCCACGACTATTTCCTGCTCCGCTTGATTTAATATGTTTGCTGTTGAATTCCCCATATTCCACAGACGAGCCCAAATCCATCCGATCCATCGCTGCACATACCCCGATTCCGGATGAGCAGCAATGGCTCCTTCCCCCATCCTGTAATTTATCCCTCCCACATTATATCCGCAATTTACTTCTGGTTCCACCGAGCGTGTGCATCCCCTTCATCTCGGTCCTCGCGCCGAACTGAAATTACTGCAACACGGGCTAACGGTTTCTCAAACACGGCTAACCTGTTAGTCCACGTTGGCATCACCAAATCCCGCAAGCGTTTTACTCCCTTGTTATATTTGAATTTCACACTTCTGGGCAGACCTGCCAGCGACGCTGTGGATCTCAATACTTCCGTGCTCGTGCAGTGCGCTTCCGGTATTTCTTTGTCTTTCACATGGGCTGCGGATGTGATGGGTGATGTTTTCTTCTGAAATTTTGGTGGCACCTGTAGATGTTGGCCTCCCGGCTCAATCGTAGACCCAAAACCGGAATTCGAAGCGAGCAACAGTCATCCCTAATTGCGAAGCCAAAAACACGCTTGAAACATTGTCGGGATGACCGTCAAGTCTGTGGAATCGCACCAGAGTTTTCCATGTGAATCTTTTAATATAATAATATCGTCGAGTTGCCAGGCTGCCCCGCACTTGTCCTGCTGAACTCCCGGTCCATGAGGAGAATTTATTTTCGACTCCGACTGGAAAATTCGGATCCCGATTCCCTTTGGGTGACATCCGGCGCAGGAAGAATGTCCAGAGACCCGAGATTCGAACCTTTCGAGTTGCCGAAGGTGGGAGGTACCTGGCGAAGCGCTTGTCCTGTTGAACCATGAAACCAACCACCTCTGGGATGGCACCATCGTGGGGGCAGGAAGGCTGGTTCCACAATGAGCCCTTTCCCAACCCGATCGTCACGGACCTCCCTAATGTCTGGCACAAACTCTCTGTCTTGCTCGATGTTTCACACTTGCTCGATGTGACCAACCACCTAGCGGAGGATACCAGTGGATGCAGGAAGCCGGACTCCATAGTGAACCCTTGGCCGAGGCGGCGATGTCCACGCCGCTGCCGCAGCGATTAAACTGCCCCCGCACCCGGTTTTTCAGGGCGGCGTGCCACTAGATATTTTTGAGGCAGAGGGTACGGCGTAAATAGATCAGAAGCCTCAAAGAAGAAAATGCGAGACCCACCGGGAGGAAACCAGAGAGGCGATGGTGGTGGAAAGGAACAGACGCGGATCAATATCTATTGGGCGCTTGTTCATCACCTTGCAATCCCACGGATTTTTTTTTCGGATGGATTTTTCCTCAGTCGAGGTGCAGTCGAAGAAAGTTCTATCGCACAATTCAAACAAGTAGTAGTACAAATCATGTATGTAAAAAAAGTACACAGAGGACTAGCAAAGACCCTGTGGCAAATCACGAGCCAAGACTGGTCTCCGCCCTGCTCAGTGCTGCCGCTCCTTGACGAGACACTTCAACATGTTCTACTATTCCAAGTCACATCAAAGATCTTGGTTGAGTCAGCCTTGACGCGAGATGGGCGCAAATACAAACAGAAAAAAAGTGGGAATGAGTGGACAACGATCGGGATAGGATTCGACGAGGTGGCGAGGGTGACATGTGGAGGTGAGTCTGAGGCCGTCGGCACCCCAGACTAACAGCAAACACGCCTTCTTTCCTTTTGACTTCCAACGAGTATTTCGCTGGGCGGGGCAGTATATACACCACGGGAGTCGCAGATTTGACCCTCGGATCGCGCAAAAAAAAACGGAAGTCCGTCTAAAGAATCCTGGATCATCTTGAATAGCACTGCAGCAGCAAGCTGTATCAGTTCTTGTACCGCGACTAGGCAAAGACGAGGAACATACGAGTCATATTCGGATTCACTTTGCAAGCTCAATGGTAGGAGACCGGATGGAGAGCGCGTAACGCACGCAGGTTACTGGCGGAGGAATCCAAATCGTGAGCGACGGTGACCCATCGCAAGAAGAGGCAGAAATCGCACCTCGAGCACCCGAGCTGACTCCAGCGTCCAGGAGGCAGTGTCCCCAAAGTCTGCCCGCCCCCGTGCGACAGGGTCACCGCTTATCCATCCCTCCGCGCGTACTCGAAGAGGATTTGAGGTCGAGGACGAACGGCACGGAAAGAACAATACGTCCCTTGCGCTGATTTTCATCCGCTGGGACGGAACCGAGTACCTGTACGACTCGGAGCAATATCGACATTTACGGGTGCGTACGCAGGGAGGAAGCCTCGTCCCGCATTACCAGAGGAGTGGAGCGGATTCACAGACGTACATCTACCTCTCTCGCCTCTCCCCACGCCTTTCCCCGACAAGAGCGCACGGAGAGGGCTACGTACATGCGGGAGGGTGTACAAAGCACCACCCGCGGCGGGGCATCCACAGACTGACTCCACCGCGGAGATGGACGAGTGTGTCCGGAGAGGAGAAATTGGTGGAAGAGGAAAACGCGGAGAAAGATGAGGCGGAGCGTCTTCATAGCGGTATGTAAGCAGCGGTACATGGCGAGGAGAGGGTGTGGTTGGGTACTGATGGATGTGGGAGGACGGGGGCAGGATCCATGAGCCGAAGTCGATGCGCGCGGCGAGCCAGGATGTGTATGTCTGGGGTGCGGACGACGGAATTCTTCCCAGACTGCATGTCTTGCGCGAGAGCTGACCCCATCGTGGCTGCTCTACTTTGGCTGGCTGCGTCGCGCGAAGCCGATGCCACCTTCCCACTAGCCGCGTACTTGATGTTCGCATCCTTCAGCACCAAGGCGAGAACGGTGGGGTGGTTGCGGTGCTGGCAGGCGTGGCGGACCTGTGTCTCAGGTGCACCGTGCCGACAACCTGCGCCTGTCAATCTACACCTTCACGAAGAGACGGGTTGGATGCGGGAGTAGAGGCGGCTGATGTACGGCAAAACCCTTCTCGGGAGGAAAGGGAAGGCGTCGTTGGCTGCGATAGGATCAACGGACTAAGCCAAAGCTCGCCTTTGCCGCTGTTAGTTGACAGAGCGAGGACTTGGTGCGAGTCATTGGACCAGTCGCGCAAAAATTAGCATGAAGGACAGAGTGAAGAGACAACGTGGCTGTGTTGACCGGCTGGCGGATCAACTGCCGCTTGCTTTCACGTCCATCATATACGATGACTCACCCAGTAGGAATCTCAAATCCAGCTATCCAGATTGTGGACTCCACGTCGACCCAACAAGCGCACATATTCCCGATTACTCCGTCCATCCATTTGAGAGGCAAGGACTGGGAAACGATCAAGGGTCAAGTCACGGTCCTCATCCCTGGAGCAACCGTTGTGAGTGAACCCACAATATCAATGTGTCGCTGACCGTTCCAGGCGATATTCGTTGCCAGCGTCCAATCCCAACTAATCGCCATTTCCTACCAGGACAACTCGACACGGCTAAAGACCGCCGCCAACGTCCTGGGATTCGCAGGGACTCTCCTGGACGTGAGCGCCGCATGCCTCGGTCTCATGGCGTCTACCGCTCTGCAGAGGCATGTCGACTACGTGGAAGAACAGCTGGATGCGATTGAAGATGCATCCCGAGAGCAGTTGAACGGCATACCGCGCATCCTGAGAGAGAGCCGCGTGTCCGTGCCCCGGGAGTTGTACCGTCGCCTACGGGAAAAAGTGAATGCCCGCCTGGCCGTGCTTGATCGAGCAGATCCAGGTGTCGATGACGACTCGGATAGAGAATGGGACATACCCACGGAGGGCCCAGGGCTGGATATACAGGCCATTTCAAACACCTTGAAACAGATTCAGCATGTAATGACCAATGGCGATACTGCGAGCGGCGCCCTCCTGATCGGCGTTCTCTGCTTCTTCGGCTCGGTGATTTGTTTGGCGGTAGCGACTCAACCGCGCGCCGTCTGGATCGTGGTCGCAGTGATCACCGTCGGGATCATGGTCGCTGCCGTGTGGGGATCGCTCGCAGTGCTCCCGTCAGTCCTGATACACTTGGGGATTAGTGAGTAGACTTTTCTAGTAATCTCTGCATTTCGGAAAGTGGACTGATGTTCTCTGCAGAACTTCCAGCCTTCCTTGATCTCTGAATTAATGCAATCCATAAGTCTTGTATGAAATTCTGCAACCCTGCACAGTTTTTGTTTCACAAAGATGGCTGGCAGCAATACTCCCTCCACTCCCGCCGGTGGTTACCATGCATTTTGTAAAGTGCGACATGGGCCCCAAGGGCCAAGGGCCCGCATGCACTCTAATGGAAATAATAATAATGCACTTTCTTTGGCAGTGCCGTTGACCTCCCGATGGAGTACATAGATAGTTGTTAGAAGGCTTTCAGCCACCTTCTTTGGATCTACGATGAGAACGGCAAAATTAAAGGAGTTTCTTTCTCTAACTCCACAACTTTTTTCAGACCTAATTCGGCTCCAGTTCGCAGCAGTGGCAATCTTGCACTAGCCTTTTCTCGCTCAGTTCCAGGCCAAATTCCCTGAATGTAGGCGCGTTTAAATGGCTTTCTGGGCGCCTTTCTGACCGTGTCCATCCTGTCTAGCAGCTTCTTGCACTCGGAGACCGTCTGTCGCCCTGCCGTCAAGATCGCGTCATCTTGGCGCGTCCATTTCTTGCTGAGTTCTCTATCGATTTTCTTGGTCCTAGGTGCACTGTCAACCGCGTCCTGTTGACATTCCAACTGCATATTTACCTCCACGATTTCTCTACCCAGTTCGCTGCAAATGGGCAATCGATGTATCAGTCGCGCTGTCAAGATAGCTGCAGTCAATCTCTACGAACAAAACATCCTATTGGTGAAGCAAATCCTTGCCTGTGTCGGCTTCTCCCACAGCACATTCTACCGCATTCTACGCCTTTGGCGCACAACCGGCGATGTTGTACGTCCTTGCAAGCGCACTGGCCGCACCCAGCTTTCACAATACGATGATATTGATTATCTTCTGCGACTGGTTCACCATCATCCCGATTACTTCCTTGATGAACTCCTTGACCTCCTCCGCCACAATCACTTCATTTCAGTCCGACATGCAAGGTTGTGGAAGGGTCCATGCATCGGGAGCAGTATTTGGAATTTCTCGAGCACCAAGTCGTAAGTTTTTTTCTCTCTTTTTATGTCATACTTTCTGGTGATCTTGCCTCTGATAGCTTCCGCTCTGTTCCCCTTATCCCGGGCCTCACAGTGTCCTCGTTATGGATAATGCTCGTATTCATTACGGTGGGGAAATCATTGAGCTTTGTAATCGCTTTGGTACGTCTGCTTGACAGTTGATATTTTATTACTCCAACCGTGTTCAGTGTTCGCATACTATATCTACCCCCTACTCTTCGGATTTGAACCCGATCGAAGAGGCGTTTTCGAAAATCAAGGCATGGATTCGTCGAAATAACGACCTCTTTTCCTATGGCCTCGACGACGAGCATGATGGAAGCGATGAATGATGTTGTCCCCATCGACCGCATTGTCCGCAATGCAATGCTTATACCAGAAAAGTGGGGCCATGTTTCGAAATTTCATGTTAATTCGCACATTGATGGACACACTTTTTGTATGTAAGTTGGACCTTCGAGACCGTCTTACAGTGTAATTTTGTACTTGAATTCATGCGGGAATTTGAAAGACTACAGCAAGGTGCTAAAGCATCCAAACACATTCTCCGTGTTGTCTAAGTAAGGCCTCACCACAAACGTGCATATAGTAAGACTGACGAAAGTGTTAAAGGGGTACAGGCGGCAATTAAAGATGTTTTCTCCTTCCACCCCACGTCCCCGACCATATGGAAATCAATCCGCCACCGGGACATCGGAAGGAACATCCGTAACTTGCTCTGGAAGAGCATGCACGGTGCGCATCGCCTCGGGAAATGGTGGCTAAACATCCCCGAATGCGAGGAGAGGTCGAACTGTGTCCACTGCGGTGCGGAGGAAACCCTCAACCACATTTTACTTGAATGCCCTTGTCCCGGCCAAAGCGAAGTCTGGAAGCTCGCCGAGTAACTGTGGACCAGAAAAGAGCCCAGTTGGCCAGAGGTATCGATGGGAACCATCGTAGGAAGCGGACTCGCCGTCTTCAAAGATGATTCGGAAGACCCTCGACCGGCCCTTGCAAGGCTGTACAAAATTCTGATGACTGAATCGGCCCACGTTATCTGGAAGCTGCGCTGCGACAGCGTGATAGGACGCGAAGGTACACCACCGTCTACGCACGAAATACCAGGGCTGCCACCCGTGCCCGTGACGGGCACGGCCGTGTTTCTACGGCTCGTCGAGTGGTCTCCCAAAGCCTCAACGGGACGGCACGGTCAACGGCACGGCCGTGACGGCCCTGACGGCCGTGATGGGTTAGTTTAGGTGCAATAATGAGTTTTGAGGTGATTTAACCCCAAATTTGGTCCGTTCAGTATTAAAGCAGGTACTAGTTACTCATGTCTGCGAAATGAAACGGTCGCTGGTCCAGAATACCTGGAAATAACTTTTTGAGGTCAAAATATCGTAATTTTCCCAAAGGGGACGAATACCTCGGCTGAACCCGGCAGAGATTCACCTCGGAGTATAGGTCTCAGTATTTGGAGGAAGACCAGGGATTGGTCGAGATTGAATTGTGGACCTGCTCCTTGGGTCATATACCGCGATTCAAGCCAAAAAATGCCCTGTTTTAATAATCACCCGTGTACCCGTTCACCTGCCGTGACGGCCGTTTTTCAACGGCCCGTTGTTAGATGCCCCAGATCTCTGACGGAACGGGCATGGCACCCATTCGACGGGTGCCGTAGAACCGTAGCAACAGCGACGGGCGACAGCCCTACTTCGGAAATACATAACAGGTGGGTTAAAGTAATGAACGAGCACCTCGAGATAGACGTCAACCTGCCAAACAAACTCAAATATGGCAAGCAAGATGCCTTGTCTCTATTGTGAAATGAAGGGGGAAAAGGTATATACTACCAGAATACATGCCAGTATTTATACCTTTCTAGAGAACAATAAATAGCTGAACAATGTAAGTAGGAGAATGCGGAGTTCAAACTCCCTGACTTGGTAAACAATGAGTGGCGCGTCCTGCGAAGCGTCTCAACGTGTTTCCAGGAGTCCAGCTCCATGGCAACGTGTCTAGGCGCGTCTGCACCACACACCCTCCACGTATGCTCCTACGTGGTCTTGACGGACTGACACGTTGTCTCCAACACTCCCCCTCAGACCGGCAAGAGCCCCAATGCCCGCGTGAATTTGTTGTGCTTGGGTCTTGCCAGAGGCTTGGTGAAAATGTCGGCAAGTTGATCTTCTGTGGTGCAGTACACAGGGTCGATGGTCGCATTTTCAATCTTCTCACGAATGAAATGATTCTGTACGTCGAAGTGCTTCGAGCGTGCATGAAATTGAGGATCGCGTGCGAGCGCCAGCGCTGCTTGATTGTCCTCGTGAATCACAGTGGGATCACCCTGGGCATAACCTATCTCGTCTAAGAGGTATCTGCTCCAAACAGCGAACTGAGTCGCATGCGCGAGTGCGGTATATTCCGCCTCCGTGGATGAAGTAGCGACAGTTGTTTGTTTCTTTGAGCTCCATGTGTAGGCGGCTCCTCCGAGCATGAATGCGTACCCGAAATGGATTTTCTGTCGTCTGGGTTGGCAGCATAATCCGCGTCGCTGTAGCCCACAGACACTATGTCTTTGTCGTTTGTGGTGCCATAGACCAGTCCGTAGTTTCGTGTACCAGAGAGATAGCGTAGGACGCGTTTGCTCGCGCTCCAATGCTCAGGTCCCGGATTGGATGAATACTGGCTGAGTGTCGTAACGGCGTACGCGATGTCTGGACGCGTACAGATGGCGGCATACATGAGCCCGCCAATCATTGACTGATACTGCCCGCGTAGTTCCGCTGGTGCATTTGGTGTGTCGCTGGTACTTTGCGTAGCGTAACATTCGGGTCCATCGGCGTTGCGAGTGGTTTGGCATCGGTAAGTCCATACTTCGCCAGCAGCGTCTCGATGTAGTGCGCTGAGAAAGAGTGATCGTGCCGGAATCGCGATCACGTGTAATCTTGATTCCGATAATCTTGCGCGGTTCGCCAAGATCTTTCGTGTCAAATAATCCCTCAATCTGTGCCTGCGTCTTCTTGGCTTCCTGCCTCGAAGTTGACAGGATGGGCAAATCATCCACCCAAAGAGTCACCCAAGTTCGCTGGCTGTCACATTCGCGAAAAAAAACGCAGTGATCAACTGCCGTCTTGATGAGTTGAATGGAGGTAAGTTTGCGGTCAAACTCGCGATTCCATTCGCGGCCTGACTGTTTCAACCCATATAGTGTCTTTAATAACTTCCAAACACGTCCTGTCCCATCTTCAAAACCCGGTGGCTGCCGCATATAAATTTCCTCCTTGAGCTCGCCGTTGAGGTATGCGCCCCGAATATCCATTTGTATGATCTCTAGATCTTCAATGGCTGCGATAGCGAGTGCGGCGCGAACAGATTCGAGACGGACAACAGGAGCAAATATCTCTGTGAAGTCTACTCCAGGGATCTGCAAACACCCAAGTGCGACCAGTCTTGCTTTGTGTCTTGACACACGGCCCTGCTCATCAACTTTCTCGACGTAGGTCCATTTACTCCCAATAGCCTCGCGATCCCGTGGTAGCTCCACGAGAATATATGTTCCCTTTTCCTTCAACATCTCTATTTCCTCTTTCATTGCTTCGTTCCATTCCAGCTGCTCGCTCGACTTCAAGGCTTCACTGTATGTGCGCGGTGTGCCGGCGGCTTCAAGCACAGACTCTCCCAAGAATGCATACTCAGCCCTCTCCCTTGCCTCTTCCTCCAGAATCTCTCGATCTTCAGGGGCTGGGCGCGGGATTTGTGGACCACTTGGCAGTCTCACAGCGGGGTTGTTGAGTTTGCGATAATCGGTGTCCTTGGTTTGGCGTGATGAACGTCTGGGCTGGTCCGATTCTGCTTGTGCTGGTGAAATTTTTGACAAAGAGGTTGCCAGTGGAGGTGTGCTCATTGACTGCGACGGTGTCTGCATCTGCTGCTGCGATTGTCTCTGCGCCTGCTGGTACGACTCTGTCTGCGTTGGTGGCTCCCCCTCACTTGGCACTGTCCTCTGGTTCTCCATGGAAGCGGGTTGTGCAGGTTCTTCTGCGGGAGATTGCTGGCTCGGCGTTCCCAACTCCCCCTCGAGCTGCACATCGACCAGGGGTGGGTGCTCGGCTCCACCCATACGACGTTTCTTGACTCGCGAATGGCACGGTTCTTGCCGTCATAGTATTTGACGATGTCTGTATGGTCTCCGAATCCCACGAAGATAAATTTCTCCGCCTTCTCATGATCTCTTCCTAGCTTAGACAGCTTCTGCACTGGCTCACGTTTTACCCATACCTCACACCCGAACTCCCGAAGGTGCGATACATTGGGCTTTTTCCGTGTCCATGCCTCCAACGGTGTCTTTCCCCGGAGTGCGCGTGTTGGTGAACGGTTTCGGATGTATGCCGCATACTCAACTGCTGACTCCCAAAGAAAGGCCGGCAAATTTCGCGCTATTAACATCGCACGGCAAGCTCGATGATTGTCCTGTTGAATCTCTCGGCTACTCCGTTTGATGCATGCCATATGGTGCGGGTTCTGGAGCGTGATCCCACGGCTTTTCAACCACGCCTTCACAGCTCCACTATTGAGTTCCTTGGCATTGTCCACTCGGAGGACTTTTGGTGTGTATCCAGACTGACTTCTACCCATGCAATGTAGTCCTTGATCCTTTGGAAGGATTCTCCTCGCTCTTCAAAAAATCAGGGTAACAGTGTCGGGTAGCGTCGTCCGTAAACAGGATGGCGTATTTTGACTTATTCAACGATTCAACTCACGCAGGCCCCCAGATGTCACTGTGGGTTAACTCCCCCGCGTTCTCTCGTCGATCTGTCGCCTCCTGCGGATATGGCTTTGTAGTCATCTTGGCTTTGATACAAGCCTCACATTAGCTGAATGGTGGTGAACTCTCATCTACAGTGAGTCCCTCGACAAGGTCCTCCCGAGCAAGTTTTTCCAAACACTCTTGCCAAATGCCCATCCAGCGGTGCCAAGCGTCCCAGTTTTGTTGCTCGCCTCTGTGGCGGCATGCGCGCCCTCGCGCACTCCTGTTGCACATGCTTCCGGGCTCGCGCGGCTAACGGGTACAGACATCCTGTCTTGCTCCCCGTAGCCATTACTCGACCATCGCTGCGTCGCACAAACTCCACCTTGCCATGATTGAACTCTGCTTTTAACCCAGCATCATCCAGTCGGCTAATAGATATCAAGTTGTGCGCGCAAGTCGGTGCAAATAGGACATCGAGTAATTTGTGCGTGATGACCTTCCCATTGACTTCACAGTCTAACAGGATAGTTCCGCGTCCCAGAGCCTGCAATGGCGCGTTTCCAACGCCCTCAACGGTACATATGCCTTCGCAGCCCAGTGAACACGGTGCCATCGTTGCATATGTGAGAAGTTGTTCCGGAGTCGGCAAGCCAGGAGTAAAGGGAAGATGAGTTCAATTTGGCAGCGTACGCAGTTTCGACAAAATCATTTCCTACGTCCTCTGCCTTGTTAGCTCTTTCCTTCCTCTTTGCGTTTCCCGGACCCTTCCCTTCCTTCCCACCACCTTTTGACCACAATCGGCGGCGATTGTCCCTTCTTGTGGCAATTGTAGCATTCCACTCCCTCCTTTCTCCCTCCTCTGTCGCCTTCCTTTGGCCGTCCATACATTGCTGCGCTTCCATCCCCAATCTTCTCAAGTCTGCGACGGTTCTCTTCCAGAACCAAAGAAATGAACTCATGCGAAGAAATGGCTGGAGCATTGCTCGATGCGCCCAAATATGCGGATGTGAAATTGTCCCAAGACTCCGGGAGCGAGCTGATAATCAGCAGCAAGAAATCTTCGTCCGAGACGAGACTTCCAAGTATTGCCAACTCTTCCTGAGTCCTGCGCAACTCCGTTATATGCTCAGCGATATCCGTCGTGTCATCAGCAGTTGTGCGGTACAAGCGGCGGCGGTGCGACAAGATTCCCAACTTCCCACCTCTCTCCTTCACCTGCCGAAGCTGCTTCCACATCTCGGCTGCAGTCTTGGCGCCCGCGATATGAACCATCTGCGAGTCACTCAAGGTGAGCTCAATTTTTGTTTGCGCTTTTCCATCCAATTCCTCCCATCTCTCCATCTGCTTCTTCTCATCTGTTGTTGGCTTGTCCGGGTCAGCAGCGACGGCCTTAGGCGTAGTGCCCTCGACAATCTTCAAGAGTGTGCGCTCGCGAAATATGGCGGTGACACGGCGCTTCCATGGAACCCAATTTGTGTCGTTGAGTTGTTCAATCTGGAACAACGATGATGGAGTGGCATCGGTGGTGTTGGGGTAGTCATAGTGTGGTGGTGAAGTTATATGTGAGAAAGTGAGTGAGTTTGGTAGATTATTTAAGGGCGGGGCCCATAACCTATTGTGAAATGAAGGGGAAAAAGGTATATACTACCAGAATACATCCCAGTATTATTACCTTTTTAGAGAACAATAAATAGCTGCACAATGTAAGTAGGAGAATGCGGAGTTCAAACTCCCTGACTTGGTAAACAATGAGTGGCGCGTCCTGCGACGCGTCTCAACGTGTTTCCAGCAGTCCAGCTCCATGGCAACGTGTCTAGGCGCATCTGCGCCACACACCCTCCATGTATGCTCCTACGTGGTCTTTACGGACTGACACATCGTCTCCAACAGTCTCCTGCCCTAGTTTTAGACACCTTGCGTGGAACTTTGCTAGACGAAGATACACTGCCAGATGACTGGCTACGAGAACCCGGGGTTTTAGTGGGAATAACACCGAAGAGATCACTACGGTCTCCGGGGGGGGGTCTCCGTCTCTGCCTGTTGGACGGCGGGGGCGCAACCGATGATGGTGTTGAGTCTGTGTGTAAGGTATTTCCTCGGAGTGGTTTCCTTGTTTTCTCTCGGAGGGCGCGCATGTCCTCCAAAATTTACGAGACCGTGGGGCTAATCCATTATTAGTTGTCCCGGTCGTACGTACTAAAATAAAAAAAATAAAAAAAACAAATGCGCCTAGATCACGATGCTTGCGCCGCAAATGCATGGTGGTCCTTGTAAGTCTGCGTATTTCTCAAGGACGCGTCGCGCCTCATCACGCGCGTGCTTCTTTCTCATTTCCGTATATGCTGTCTGAAACATTGAAATAAGTGTCGAGATAGTATGAGTAATAGCAACAAAACTCACCATTGTGACACGTCTGACGAGATCGCGACATCGCGGCAATGCACACGATGTAGGTCTCGAAATTGAGCTCAGTTTCTAATCCGAGTCCAGTTAGCAAGAAGCGGGCAAGAGATCAACGTTGTCGACGTACCCCTGGGGATACCCTGCGGACGAGGCGAGTACGGCGAGTCAGAGTATTGACATCGCTTCGCTCTGGCGTGACTGGGCCCGTCAGTGTCACCCACGACGAGAACGTAGTGGGGGACGGTGTCTATGAGACCGGTTTGGCAAATTTCCGTAAAGAAATTAGGAAGCATACCTGAAGACCCACGTCCTGAAATAGGTCCTCCCCATCCTCGGATGGCTGCGAAGAGGAGAAAACATCGGCCAGATCCGATTCCACGGGCCCTAAATCTGAGGGGATCCAGCAGGCATCCGAAAGGTCTTCGCCATCTTGCAGAGGCTGGGAGGAGGCAACAAAGTCCATGGATAGTTATTGGTGATGTGCTGGAGGGCTAGGCTATTGTGGCGCAAAAGCAAGGAGTAAGATAACGGTGTTGGTAAGCCAACTGGAGGAAGTTGTGGTTGTGCATGGGGTGTATCCAGATAGAGAGAGGTAGGAGAGCGCAGTCTACAGCGAGTCAGGTTGCTACGGTAGAGACAAAGATCGATGGGATGTCTATGGAGTGACGTCGGCTCTATCGGCCTCTACTGAGACACCGCCACTCTACGACGTGGGGATGGCAAATATCACAGAAAAAGGGTTTTGCAGATGAATTCTATAGGCTTACAGTAAATGGTTGAGAAAATTCAAACCACTCACACAGGTTATCTCTGCATTCAGGATGCTCCAGAGCAACACAGAAAGGTTATGTGAATCTTCCTAGGCTGTTCATGCCAAGATGTTCGCCGTCCAACAGCAAGTTGGTGGGACGGAACCCAAATCGGCTATGCTTGATAGCGCGGCTATCTCCGCCCACCGCGCACCTCAGATCGCGCATTCATTCCAAGTCAACAAAAGACCTGTTTGAGCAGAGAGATGGGTATTTGCTTCAGGGGAGCCATGTCCAACTTGTTTCTGTGTCCAAATGCCTCCAGATAGTCGTGGCTGTGCCGTGGCTAATGTTGTCAAAACTCGAAAAGTCGAGTCGCGACTTGCCAAGTCGACTTAATTGGACAGTCGACTCGACTCGACTCGACTTCACTTAATGAAGTCACTTGGAGTGACTTCAAGTCGACTTGAGTCGGCCAAGTCAAGGGCAGTATTTGATAAATTGGCTAAACCACCGCTGTGTCAAATAGGAATACTATACGAGTGCATATACCTTGAACTAAATGAAAGTTGACATAAGATAAATAAAATAGCATCTATTTCGTGGCGATCCCAAGTTTAGTGTTGCCGCGACTCGATAAGTCGAGTCGCGACTTCGAAAGTCGACTTAAAAATAGATTCGACTCGACTTGACTCGACTTGTAGGTCTAAGTCAACTTGGGTCGACTCAAGTCGACTCCAGAGCCCATTTGGGACAGCAAGGTATTTTTGTGGTTCTAGCTTCATCTGCGGCGGTTTTACAAAAAATCACAAAAACGTGACAGGTGTCACCAGGGTGTCACACGCTCAGGTCACGGTTCACCAAAATTCAAGAAATTGTGTTTTTGTGCTGTAAACAACTCAGCACACCTTCCTGGAATTTGAACCAGTAAGTCAACTTCAAGTCACTCGAGTTGACTTATAAGTCAACCCGAGTTGCTGTGTCGACTCGGCTCGACTCGGCTCAAGTCGGCTGCGACTTTGACTTCAAAATGACTTTGAGTTAAGTCGCGGCAACACTACCCAAGTTCCCATTCTGATTATGCAGGTCAGATGCATTTATAACCTCTCATATAGCATAATATAATTTTATGATATTTTTCTGGGTTTAATCGCTCTCAGAAACTGGATAGAAACGCAAAATGAAGCCACGCTGACACCGGTGTCACGCGCCACTCAGACATGTGACACTACGTCACATGCGTGACAATCACTTCAAAGAAAAATTTTGAAATCAATTCCAACCGTTGTTATTCATGAAAAGGAACATCCAGTAAAAATCACCGACTCAAGTCACTCAAGTTGACTCGAGTCGACTTCCTTCGACTCACAAGTCACATCAAGTCACACTCGCGACTCGACTTCGACTCGGTTCAAGTCGAGTTCGAAAGTCGACTTGGGAAGGCGGAGTCGCAAGTCTTGACAACATTAGCCGTGACCAATCGCCCTGCAAAAATCACGTTTCCAAACGGTTTTCGGGCCATTTCCGTTTATTTTGCACCCGAGCACAAATGGAAACGAAATGATTGGAGCCTTAATAACGGCACGCCTTTCAGGAGAGAGGGTGATGTATCGTTTCCCCAGGTAGTACGCCGGAATTGTTGTTCTCCATGCACTTGAGCCTTTCTCTGGGACAAAATAATAAGTCAACAGTCGTGAATGGAATGGTGGCTTGCATGTCCAGGCGTCTGGTGGTCATCATAGACAACCGCTGTCATCAGCTCCTCGGATGAAGTAGACATGTTCTGTTTGATCCGGCTTCCGATACTGCATAGAACTTCCCAATATATATTTTATTTCGCAATTTAATTGCGCTGTCGAGAGGATTGATAATGATAAGAAAAGGGCCGCCCCCACGTTGCTCTGGCCATGAGATGAACCGAAACAAATATTATTATAGGCAGTCCCAGTGATTAAGTACGGGAATATGGTAGTTGTGAGAGGAGAGTCCATTCACTGTAAGTGGTACTAGTGTTATCTGCCTTGCTCGGCAACCAGGAGGCGACACTATATGCGAAACACTTTGATAATTGAAAGGAATAAATCGACGTGGCAATAATAATGCTCTGGATAGTCTCGTCGACCGGCCTGGGATCTCACTTGTGGGAATAAAGAAACACATAATTATAATTTCTTGGATGGCTTTTTGCAGCAATTGCGCCTCACATTGATATTTTCGACAGCCAATTGAGAAGATTTTGTGCGCCAAAGACAAGGCAAGAGAGTGCTCGCAAAACCACAGGCCGGATAACGCGCAAGAGCCAGAGAACAACTGCTGAGGGGTATATTCGAGGACCAGAGAAGTGGGTATAGACCGATTCTGAAGTCAAGCGATGTGGGACATTTATTTGCGGAGAATCCTCGGGAGAGTATGTGGCCGCAGGCAGTTGAAATTGCAGTGCAGTACTCGTTTTCTGCGAAAAACTGGGCAGCTGGTAGTACAGTTGCTCAGATGAATGGTTATGGCTCCGTTCCCATTTGCATGTTGGAATATGGCAACCAGGTTCAACGGGTACCTTGTGTAAGCCACACGGCGGTGCAAGTACCTGCAGGGTAAACGGCGAACACGGTTTGTAGGGTCGACGGAATTGTCTTATAGATTTTATCTTTTCCTTTTAGTCATAGTAAGGTACTCTACTTATCCATTTAGTTATACTCAGGAACTCGCCTCCGGTATATATTCGTTAGTACTCGAGTCGTCTCCCTCAGACTTCCGCTATTCTCTGTGCGCGAAGACTGAGGTGAGCCGACTCTCATACTTGCTTCTTTACTCGTTACTAACTCGTACCTAGTTACATATTATCTAGGTGAATCTGAGACTTCCGCTATTCTCTGTGCGCGAAGACTGAGTTGCATATTATCTAGAACTCTCGCGCACTTTGTTGTCTCACTCTTACATTGCACAGGTCGCAGTAATATAAGGAACCGTTTGACGAGATCCGGTAGTCGAATGGGGAAATGAGGTTTGGCTTTGAATTGGAGAACTGCGGCAGCGCTTGTACAGTGGTATAATTTGGGATGCAAGTGGGGAAGAGAAACCATCGTTGTGAGGACCAGAGGAGAGGCCGACAACATGGAGATAAAGCTACATAGCGCAATTGCACTGCCGACGAGGCATTTGCTTAAGAATGGTTAATCTGGATAGATCAAAGATGCTGGCGATTTGGGTGAACTCCAGCTCTACGTGAGCTCTATGGGCGCTATGACACTACGGCTCTACGTCTCTACGAACTCTACCATAGAGAATTCAATCTACGCCAGTATCCAGTAGAGGGGGAAGTGCCTATGACTCTACAACTCTACCGAGGCCTATTCTGACCTACTTAGCCACTGGGCGTTTTCCAGATTGGGGTGTTTGTATTAGGGTAGGTTGGTTATTGTGGTATTACAAGTCCACTTCCGTATACTTGTGTTTCCGCATTCAGCTCGTTGTGCCCTAATATCTCAGACATTTTAGTAGTAGTCCCCGAGAAACAGTTTTAGCGCAAGCCACTTTTGCAAGCTGAAAAATAAACTCTCGGCTGCAAACCAGGGAAAGATGGTGCATTGAATTGTCGTACTCAAAGTCTGAGGCTGAGCCCGAGTTATAGCAATGTTATGGAGATTCTGCCTTAAAGAATACAAAGGAAAATCATCTCAAAATAACTCACTTCGAGTCAGGTTCTCCACAACAACTTTTAATAGCCTCCAATCTCAGACAAGATATATAATCATATGATATGTATCACAATAGAACTTGCATTTGGTAGGAATTCAAGTCCAGCATTGGCAAACCAACTCCGAGTCAATGATGCTGTTCCAACACCACATCTGACAATCGCACTGTTACAAGCCCTGCAGCCCGTAGATTGCAATCATTAGGTTCCTCAACCTGCTCGAGGACTTGGGATAATTTTGGGTGGTGCTGAAAAACCCAAATTATGTGAAGGAATCCCAGGCAATGCATGGACAGAATAGACTGGTTCTGGTGGGTGGAAAGGGTGATGGCAAGGATGAGCAACACAATTGAGGCGCCCAGGCCAATTGAAACCTAGATATGGTCAAATTTTACAATGTGAGGAACAACAGCGCATACAGCAACTGCACTCATCTGAAGTGTGATGAGTTGCAAATATAAATGAAGCAAGTAAGCCACATACATCAAGTCTTGCAGCAGGCAAATCCTGGCGCACTGTGGTAGACGTGGTTGATAGAACCGGGCGCGGAATCTTGTCATCATGTTGGAGCCTCTGTATCTCCTGTATGGGCTGGATATGGCCGCCTGAGATGCATAAAGTTAAACACTTAGGCAGAGCATAAGAGTACGGTTTACCTATCCAGAAAGTTGATGCTACAAGATTGGAAACTGCATTCTCGATATCATGCAGATATAGTAGTTCGGAGGTGGAAGTATCCGTGTCTTGGTCCACAATGCTGATGGGTGGCTCTAGGCCCAATTGTTGCATAAGATATCTGGGTGTATAAATTGAGATTGGTCAGAAAAGCTCAGCCCAAACATTTGGCGTACATAGAGCCCCAATCCGGACCCCAAAAATTCCCCGGTATAAGAAGGATATCTGTCAGATCAAAGCTAGCGAGGATTTGTGCCCACTGAAAAAATGTATCAATGCATTGAAACTCATTCCCGTTCACTTACATCGCCTCCCTCAACTAGTGATGTGCTATTGGCAGCTTGTGGAGATTGATACCTCGCCCATGTTGAATTTTTCTTTTGAATTACTGGAGATAGAGAGTCGGGAATGATTAATCTGGAGCCAGTATCCACCTGACCCGTCTGAGAGACCAATGACCTGGTGCATTGGAGGAACTGAACAGTAACATTGGATTGGGGTACTGTCATCGAGGGTCCTATAGTGCCGTGGGAGTCAGAGATAAGACTCTGGGTGTAGAGAATGATGGAGTTAGTGGGGAGTTCAATATCAATCCCACTGCTGAGCTGGTTTGCAATTATAATGGTGTTGGAGCCTAGTGTATGGTCAATGTGTAAATGCGGAGACCATATATAGGAGCTTACCTGGTGTGGACCAAGAGTGCCACTCCAACTGCTCTGTTGGGAAAGAGACATTGTATTCTGTCCATGAAGCATTTGGGTCGATTGGCTTTGCAATAACACCAGTGAGATATTCACATGTGATATCAAAGCCTATGGCTGACACTTGTGCTGTCACACTACCGGGGTAGGCATCGGTCATCACATCATACAAGCTCCCATTCGACAACCCAAGTCTTATCGATCCATTGAGCTGTGTAATCCATGGCAGGATCACCCCACTGTTCTGAAAAAAGAGAAGTGTAGAACTGGAGAATGCATGGATGAGGAAAATCAAGTAGGCAATATGTATACTCACTTATCACGCGGGTCTGGGAACTCGGGAATGCCTCTGATCTGCACAGAGGTGGTGATCGTAACATTGAATGATTCCACAGAGACAAGGGCAGGCGTTGTTACATGAAGAATGGAGACAGTTGATAGATACAAGAAGATTGCGAAGATGCGAAGAACCGAAGAGGGTGATGTCACTTGCTTGGACAAAGTTAAAGCTGCAGATCCAATCCCTGCCCATGCTGAAACTTGGTCGTGGGTTGCTGTAAGTGTGGAGTGTTCTTGAAAAATCCGGGTCATTGCTGATCTTTGTGTCAGGTAGACGAGTAATGTATAGTAAACCTGACAAGGAGGGTTATGTTATGTCAGGTAGTTAGAAGGTTGTTTGTATATACATACCGTTCCGAATATTGTTGCTACCACTTTGCACCAAAATGACACAGTCTGCTGCTTATCGAGGGAAAATGAAATCCTGTGCTCTGCTTCGGAAATGGACAGCCCTAGTAGGCAAAGAAAAATAACAACAAGTAACGCGTGGAATGTGATGCACATAGGAAACAACAGTTTGGACCAAGAGGATGCTGCCGAAAGTCATCACTGCTGAGCTCCTCAATGATTTAGAGATATGGATTCATACCTGATGTCAAACTGTGGTGGTCAAGACCAAAAGACCTGGGGTTTCCCGGTTGTTGCATATCTTCCGAACCCATATCCTTTGCAGATAACTGAATTGGTATTAACCCTGCGGTGCGAAGGTTGGCTTCTGTTGGTTGTTTGATATCTGATAGAAGACTTCTGAGTCTTGGATGAGACCGCCAAAGCCAGATGTTGTGGAGTATGCCACTGGCTTCAATAACTCCCTTCTCTTTCACAGCGTTATGGAGCAATGAAATGCATAGCATGGACAGCAGGAGCGAAGTCCCAAAGCCAAGTATAATCTGCATGTTTGTAAGTTAATGTACCAGAGAGCTTGACTGACACTAGTTACTGGAATGATATTGGACTAGATTTGAATTTGATTAGAAACTCAGCATATCAGTGATTTGCTCACATCCAATCTCAAACGCAAGGTTTCTTGGTGGAGAATAGTCTTGCTTGAGGCTACCACTGGACTTGTTCCTTGCTTTGGATCCAGGGAGGAGAAATCAGAGAACTGCATGTACCAGGGGTCTGGATGTATGTTTGCACCTTGACAAAATTAAGTCATTTGAAGTTCACTGCATTGGAGCAAATTACCTATCCAGAAGGTCATGGCCAAAAGGTTGGATAATGCGCTTTCAATATCATGCAGCATCAATGTCTTGGACTTCATCGAGGGATTTAGCAGAGATTCAATCTCATCGAGACCAAGATATGATTCAAGATATCTGGTGATAATGCCAATCAATTTCCCTCGCAGACCATATCACATTTTCTTACTGGGTTATACCATTGGACATAGTTCCAGGGGGTGCATTCAAGATGTTGGTCCACTAGGAAACATTCAGTCTTGGCTCACCCTTAGGAAAATGAGATTTCATACCAAGTCACCGCCTAGGAGGGTGTTGTCCTGGATACTGTAATCCAGATTGGCCGCTGCCTTCCATGTGGATTGGGTTTTGCTTGTAGATGGGTAGAGAATATCCAGGGTGTTGGTTTGGGCATTGATCAGTCCAGACTGAGAAATCAATGACTTCGAGCATTGTAAGAACTGAAACTGAGACATGGTCAGATTGTAGGTGGTCAAATTGTTCAATATGGAGGGAGGTTGGTCGCTAAGAACAATGGGTGAGCCTTGGTTGTCTTGTGAGTCCAGGACTATATTGGTTGTGGAAATCACCACTGAGTTTTTTTCTGGTGGTAGTTGGTCTGAGTTGTATATTGTGAGTGAGTTGGAAGGCAAGACTACATGGACATTCTCAGTCAAGCACATCCTTGGCCAAAGAAGGGAACATACGTTCAGTGTCAAAGAGTAGTGTCCTTGATGAGTTGAATGACAATTCCAGCTTTCCATCTGAATGCAGTGGAGCCCGACTGATACTTGCAGGAATATACCCACACGTAACATTAAATCCCTTGGCAGTCACCTGGGCACTCCCCTTCGCAATTGTTGTGCTCTGGAGGACTTCGTACAAACTGCTGTTGTGCAAGCCAATAATTGGGGAGTCATTGAAAATCTGGCGCCATGGCAGGAAACTTGTTGGAAATGTCGTCATAAAGGCACGAGTTGAACTAAAACATATCAATTCGGGACACCCCTTAAACGGAGGATATACGCACTTGACAGCTGTCAAATTCTCATATTGTGGAAGTCCGACTGTGCCTGCAGGCAATGCAACTGTGGCGGTGAAGGTTCCAACAGAGATAATTGCTGGTATGCTTGTGTGAAGAATAGCAATGCACGCGAGATACCCAACAACGCGGAACGTTCCGAAGACAGATGCCGGGACGGAGATCTGGTTATACAGGGTGGCCAAAGCGGACCCCAGTCCAGCCCAGGAAGAGATACTGTCATGGGTTGCTGTCAACGTCTGCCAGGTTTGAAAGTTGCACTGCATTGCCAGCTTCTGTGTCAGAAACAGGAGAAGTGCAGTGTAGATCTGCGAAGGATCGTGAGCAATAAGATCGAGTCAGTCAATTTGAGACTACCGTTCCAATGGCCTGACTGGTCACAGTAGTCCAGAATGAGATCGATGCTTGGTGCTCCAACGGAAAGGTAAAAAGATGTTCCCAGTGTTGCAGGTGGCTGATCAGCAGCACGATATGAGCTCCGACTAACAAAATATGGAGTATGAAACATATAGTGCGCAGATGTCCTTGGAGGAGACTTCTGGCTTGAATGCTTGATTTTTCATTTGGTATATCACCTGAGCTTGGTTTGAGCACATATCGCGCTACAAAGGATTGGTGTTACCGCGGTCCTCTTTACTCAGAAGACAGCTCCTGTTATCTTCCCAGTCGAACTGGGATCCCGTCTGTGTGTTTGGGGTGGTATGTGTTTCAGTTGGATGGAGACCTTGGCGGGTGGGGACAATAGATGCACCTGACATCTGGAATGCGGGAGCAAGCGTAGATGCGGTTGGCCGCCTTATATCACCTTGCGTACACCGGGGCTGTGGATATTGGCCGTGTGATACAAGCTGCACCTTGTGCTAACTGGCATTTTGGACACAGAAAATCAGATGGTCAGATGGTTGCCTCGGAAGGTGCACATTCATTTATCCTCTATTAGGCTGAGCATTGGAAGGGGACGGGTGCGGAATATATCCCCAGATACGTAACTGTTTTCAACTCAACGGTGTTGCCCTGCAGCTCTGGAATCGATGTTCATACGGGATTTACGAGTCAATGTTGATTGATTTTCTAGATTTACTGTATCTTTTGCTGTTTCATCGGTCAAGCATATGGTGAATCTTTGATCCTCCAACTGGTTTGGCCGCGGTGAGTCGAAAGACCATTATCACTACTGATTGACATGCCCAGAGTTTTATGGCATATCCTGAGAATTGCGTGAAGATGCCATCTACACTTTGAATGTGATAAGAATCTTCATGGGAAGGACACTCAGATACTCTCGTGCGCCTTCCGTGGAAAAATATCTTGCAGATTGAAACGTCCCGCAGGCTGAATTTCGGGTCTCCAGTTTTTTTGGGTTCAGGGGAAATTTGAACACCTTATTTTGCTGAGCCCTTCCGAACCCGGCTTCCGAAGGTGACGTCGAATTCTGGGACCCATTTTCAAAGGGCAGCCGAATCGCGATCGCGCCGAATCGCACATGACCGTGGTTCAAACTCCGACTCCGGTCCGAATCACCCGATCAGTGACACGTTAGCGTCTGGATCTTTTTTTTTTTTTTTTTGGGGAGCGTTTGCGAGCGAAGCTCGCAATAGTTGGGTGCGACAGCCTTTAAATAAAAGCTCCCCTCCGGTTCTGTTTAGCGCTTACGCGCTTCCATACACCATTGGGCCGACATAGTCGTCCGCTCAACCCGCTAGTTTGAGGCCATGGACTTGGAACCCGGCCAGAGGAAAATATGTACCACCCGAGGAAATGCGCTCACGCATTCGTGTCCTGCTGCAACACGATATGTGGGGCTTCAGTCAAGAGACTCAAGGGTTCCCGCGGTAGTTAGCCGCGGAGCCCCTATCATCGTCAATCAACCGATACCCACTAATACCCCGGTCTCCCATGTCCAGTCTTTTGGGAGAGTGTCCTCATTTTTTAGTACTTTTTTCCAGGTCGCAAGTACTAGTCCTTTTTTGATAGCTTTCTTTCCATACTTTACTTCGTTCGTCATAGCGCAGTCAATACCAAGCCTGTTGTTGATTGACTTAAGCCATCGGTTGTGGATTTCACGCTGGGATGTCGGGCCTTTCCCTTGAATGACACGTTCACAACGTATCCTCCAGATTAAGTGTGCTGACTCCGAGACGAGTAGTCTGAAGAGACGCGTCGTACCTGCGTCCTGGCGTTTGATTGCCGCGCATGCCATAATTTGGCCGAACGTGGGTGGGTGTAAATCGGCCCCTGTCTTCAGCTTCCACAGCTCGCTCGCCAGTTCCCAGATTTCTTTCTGGCCTGGGGACTCACATTTTGTGAGTATGTGTTCCATCGACTCTATTATGCCGCACTTATTGCAGGTCGCTTTTTCCTCGTGGCCAGGTATTTTTTCCCAGTGTCCTCCGACTTTGTACCCGCCGTGCAGTGACATCCAGAGGAAGAAGCGCGCGCTTCTCGACAGGTCTTTGTGTCTCGTAGATTTCCATATCTTGCCGACTGCCGGGACTTCGTCGGATGGGTCAGCTACGGCTTGTTGTGCGTACACCATGTTCCTTTTGGTCATTCTGCGGTTTAATAGCTCGCGGTACGAGGGCTTGTTCATTTTTATTTTTCGTATTATCTTATATGCTGAGGATTGTGTCATTTTTTGCAGCTTGGCTCCCGGGACCATTAGGCTGGAGTCTGCCCGTGTTTTAATGTCGTCCGGGACATTCTTTTCACATCCCTCATTGGCAAGTTTATCCGCCGCTTCATTTCCCGGGTCTCCTGCATGTCCCTTAACCCAGGTGAGGGACGTCTTTGCACGTCTTTTACGAAGCTTAGTAACTGTTGCCCGTACCAGTGCGCTGTTGGCCGTCATGAAGAAGCCTTCGTCCTCATGCTTACTTAAATTCCTAGTCAGGATGTCAATGGAGACTCTGGAGTCGCTGTATATTGTCAATGGTATGTTTTTTGGGCAGGCTTCAACTGTTTCCTTGATTGCGACGAGCTCACCAACATTGTTTGAAGGTTTCAGTCTGTCGGGGATTCGGATAGCCCTGTTTCTCGGGTCGTCATCCCCAAAGTATATCCCTGCCCCAGCCCGCGCATTTTCACCCCCATTGTTCTGGGCTGACCCGTCAGTATATACCTTTATTGGGCCTTCATCAACGTCGGGAGCATGTCTCGTGTCCGGGGCATTGCTGTGTAGGTTTCTCGGGGCAGTGTTTGTGAAGATTCGGAACGTGTCCGCAATTGTTCCGTGAGTGGTCACCCTAGCATCGAATTCTATCGTCTCTTCACTGGTTCCTACCTCAGGGGCTTGTTCATCTTCATAGTCCTCGGGTTGTGGTTCCCTTGGGTCCCACTTTTCCTCTAATGCGTCTAGCAGGTCTCTCGCTTTCCCGTAGCATCGGTCCGGGTTTGTGCAGCCTGTGATTGCCTTCGTGATTCTGCAGGTCGCACATTTGCAGCTTATTTGGGGTCTGTGTCTCGGTGCGTCCTTCTTCGCACCTAGGGCCACTGCGTCTCTTACTAGCCTTATTTTATGGTTTTTTTGCAGACACTCCACGACTTCCACCCCCTGGTTGTACAGATGTCGGGTTGCGTAGGATTTGCGGTGATACCAGATTGGCATAGAACCCTGGATCTCGCGGGATACTGCCACTGCATCCATTTCAAGTCCGTATTTGCGGCCGACTTTCATCATATTCGAGAGGTCTTTGCCCATTACCTCTGCTGATGCTTCAGGGTACCAGGACTGGAGGTACGTGTTCATTCGCATTTCTTCTGCAACACTGTCATCTGCCCCTCTAGCCCTCTTTGCAAGCAGCTCATCGGCAACAAAGCACCATAGGGGTCTATCTGGACCAAAACTCAGGTACGTCTTTAGCCATGTCACCGCAATCGCTTCGTTGCGAGTAACGATGTCGAGCAGGTCCTTTCCACCCATTTCAGCCGGTGCGTAGACTGTTTCCTTATTGACAGTTACGTTCGTCTTCTCGGCCCATAGGAATTTCCGGACCCTTTTTTCCAAGCGCTTTTCTACCTCCTTTGGCATCCCCTGGACTGTGGCCAGGTATTGTGTCATTCCGCCGACAACCATTAGGACAATCAGTCTTCTCCCTTCCATTGTCGGGTTTCCGAGCTCCCATCTCTCAAGAGCGGCGTCAATTTTCTCCAGTGTACGGGACCAGGTGTCGACTTGTATTACCTTGTTGCCTACCCAGGCTCCCAGGGTCCGTATTGGTTCGCTTTCTCTGGCTATTTTAATGTGGTCTGGGATCATCGTGCCGTTTATCCCGTTTACGAAGCGGGTGGCTCTCACTCTGTCGCGGTGATCTATCGCACCTATTGGGATCATTTCTGTCTTACTTATATTGAATTTAGCCCCGGCCGCTATGCACCACTCGTCAAGTATTTCTAACAGTGCCCCGAAGTCGTCGCCTGCGTCTAGGTACACCATAGTGTCGTCGGCAAATAGCGTCGCTATGAGTTTTTCTCTTTTGCCTTTTATCTTGAAGCCTCTTAGGTCTGATTGGCGTAGAGATTCTGCCAGAGGTTCTATTGCGAGGTCGAATAATAGGCATGATAGGGGGTCTCCCTGTCTAACTCCCCGCGTAACTCGGAACAGGTGTTGGCTTCGCTCGCCATTTACCATGACGTGAGTCCACGCATCACTATATAGAGCTTTGACAGTGTTGATAAATTCGTCAGGGATGCCATAGCTTGCGAGTGCGCGCCATAGATAGTCATGCTCAATTTTATCGTAGGCTTTCTCTTGATCCAGGGCTACAATGACCCCGTTCCTCTCCGTTGCCTCTGCAAGCTCGATGACTCTTTTTGTCAGCCAGATTTGGTCCCTGATTTGCCGGCCTGGCACGAATCCTGCTTGGTTCGGGTGGATGAGGTCTGGTGCAACCAGCGCAAGTTTGATCGTGAGTGCTTTCGTGAAGATCTTGTAGTCTGTATTTAAGAGCGATATTGGCCTGTAATTTGCTATATCTGATTTATCATTCTTTTTATATAGTGGGCACATCCAGCTCTTGGAGAATCCCGTTCCTTTTAGCATCCCATGGGTCTCGATGTCGTTGTACACTTTTAGCATTGCGTCCAGTACATTGAATGCCGGTTTGTCCAGTGATATCGCCGTTTGATATCTGGAGTCCAGTGTTTTCCATGTTTCATATGTTATTCCATCGAGGCCCGGGGCTTTGTTGTTTGCTGACAGCTTGAGGGCACGTCGTACGTCTTCAAGTGTTAGTTTTGCTTTGAGCATCTCCTTTTGTTCTTCTGTTGTCTTCCGGGTTGTACGTCCTAGTACTGTCTGAATCTTCTCTTCTCGAACTTCTGACGGTACGTCCGTTCTATCTGATTGTATTTTCTTGTGGTAATTGCGGGCTAATGTTGCCATTTTTTTTTTGAGTTTGTCTCGTATACAATCGGGCCATCAGGGCCCGTATCTTTCTTCAGCCTATTGATTAGGTCTCTAGGTTTCTTGGGTTTGTTGATCATAGACCAGTACCGGCTTATGATCTCACCCTCTAAGCGGTTGCGCACTTGCGCGGTGAGGCGCGCTGCTTTGTGCCTTTTTTTCTGCAGCTCAGCTAGCTTTTCGATGATTACTACACTGGATAATTTCCTCTCCTCCTCTGAGAGGTCGCCGTCGTCATTGATCAATTTTAGTTGGGTTTCGAATTTTGCAATCTCCTGTGTGATCTTCGGGACTATTATCTTCGCTCGCTCTCGTGCTTTCTCTCTTATGGCATCTTTGAACTCCATCCATATGGTTTGCGCGTTGTAATTTCCATCTCGTTCTGCTTGGCCGTCAAGTTGGCTTAGTTCGTCTTGCATTTCCATACCCTTTTCGTGGATGAATTTTGTGAGGACTTTATCCTGGTTTAGGTGAGCTGGCCATACCCATCTCCCGTGGCCAACCGTCGGGGCTTTTTCTGTTGTCAGCCGCATTGAGACCATCCGGTGGTCTGTTTTAATCCCTACTGTCTGTATTTCCCACTCGAAGGTATGTTCGAAAGAGTCCCGTTTAACAAGTATCCTGTCGATGCGGGATTGTGCTCCACCCTGGGCTTCTGTCTGGTGGTATGTGTATGCACGCGTTGTGGGGTAGGTTTCTCTCCATCCGTCAACAAGCCCCAGGTAAGTTTTAAGGTCGTCGAATGCGTTGACCGGGGCAGGGTTGTCTGGGCGCGCAGGCAATCTGTCTATCGCATCTTCAACCATGTTGAAATCTCCCCCCATTACATCCGGTTTCCGCACTATGCCTTCATTTGCGATGAAGAAATCCTTGATTGTTGTCCAGAACGTTGCATTCTCTCCGGGTGCATTAGGAGCATATACTCCTAATATCGACAGGTCTCCCCCGTCTACATTTTTCATTTCTAACAGAATAGCGCGTCCCGCAACTATTTCTCGTGTTCGAATATTTTCTGTCTCAACCATTTGTTTATTGAGCACCAGGGCGACCCCTTTGGCATTTGCAGTGTGGGGGTATTCTGTGAATTCGAGTCTCAGGCATCGACCGAACAGGCTGTCGATGTCGGCTTTCCGTTCATCATTCATGTGGGCTTCGCCAATTATCATGACTCCAATTTTCTGCTCACGCATTATTTGCCAGAGGTTGAACCATTTGTTACCATCGTTATGTATGTTCAAATCCCCATTCCCGTGAATGTTCAGCGCTGCGATCTTAGCTGACGCCTTTGTGTTCTTTTTGCCAGTGCCTCCATTGTTCACGGCTGGGCCGGGGCAGACTCGAACCGGGGGCGGCTCTGCTGGCGGTCGTTCTGCGGCTGGTTGTTCAGCAGCTCGTGCTGCTCGGCCTTCCGCCATTAGTTGATCCCACTCCCTGGCTAGCCTTTCGTCAGTGGCTCTCTCGCGTTCACGCGCTTCGTCCTCGGTCTCGACGGTCGACATTCTGGCGGGGCTCCTGGTCTGGTCACCTGCGCTGGTCGCGCTCCCTACTGGCATGAGGAATGGACTTTGGTCGGTCCGAGGCAGGTTCAGCCTCTGCACATTCTGTGCTTGGGCGCTATTCTGCGCGCCCATCTGGCTGTTTGGCACAGCAGACAGTGTGGGCGGTAGCCCATCATTGACGTGTCGGGTGTCAGCGTTTCCCATTGGGGGAGCAGCGTCAGCCCGATTCGTCTCCGGGCGACCTTGCACACTTTCTCCTCCTGTACGACGGTTTTCATCAGGAGCACGGGTGCCGGTGGCGGAGCTCCCGCTCCCTCCGACCGAAGACGACGTTGAACCTGTACCGAGGTGAGCACCGTTAGAATGATTTCTGTTATAGTTAATAAGATTTGTTGCGGGTGTGAAGGAACCGCCGAGAGCCCGCTAAGCCCGCGGCGGGATATCCTACCGTTTGGGGTTGGTGGTGGATATGCGCAGTGTTTCTTGGGAACATTGCGCACATCTCAGCACCATGCCAGGACTGCTGGCCGGCGGACCCCGACTTAAATAAGTCCCGCCGTTGCGGCGTGGCGCACGCAGGGTTGTCGTGAAACAGCCCCACGATTGCCACGCATAACCCTCCCCCGTTTCCTGTCCCGCGCTTGCGCGCAGTCAGTAGATGTGGCGGGGTTGGGGTGCATGCGGGTCGTGCACGTCTTAGCTGGCCCCAGAGCCAGGCCCTCACATTTTAGGTTCAGGGGGCAGAGGTTTTTATTGAAGATGTGTCTACAGTACATATACTGCGTAGACTTTTGGTCGGGTCAAGTAAAAACAGGGACAGGTGTAATAACGAATGATAAAATTTTCTCGGGGACAGTGGCAGCGCCGTTTGCAGCGATAGCGCACCGGCTTAGTTACCGCGGGCACGTCCACGACCGCCGCGTCCACGTCCACGTCCTCCACGGTTCCCGCCCCGAGCTTGGCCGCGACCCCGAGCGGGGGATCCGCTAGGCGCTGCGTTCGCGCCGGCGAGTGGGCCTTCCTTGATCCCGCTGAGCTGGGACTGCGGACCCCACCACTTGGGGTCGTCGATGAACGGGCACGTCGACGCGAAGTGCGTGCTGTCCTTGCACAACACGCAGCGGGGCCCGAGGTGCTTCTTTGTAGGGTCGATGAGGGGGGTGTACTTGTAATACCCCTTGCGGAGTGGGACGCCCGAGAATGTGTCGAGGATCGCTTGCCAGTGGGCTGCGTTGGGGGTGCATGGGCGCATGAAGACGACGAGCGTCTTCCCATCGGGGGACCAGCGGGGATCGATGGATTGCGTTAGCGCGTAGCGGCGCTCATCGAGGGAGCGGGGGTCATGCGGGGTGTATTGTGCAAGCGCGCGTCCGAGGACGGGGGCGGTCCAGATGTGCTCGCTGAGGGCTGCCCGGCATGAGATGGCGCAGGCATCGGTACCGGCTCCACCAGAGATGGAGTACATGGGGCCCGTCCAGGGCACACACATGTCTTCAGCGCTGAGCAGGCTAGGATGCGGTCCTTTGTGAACCATCCCTGGTCGCGCATTCCCGTTCGCGCTGCAGGGTCCGTGACCCGGATGCCGACAACAAAGGGCGGGGCGTAGCGATTGCCCATGGCTCCGATACGTCCGTAGTCGGGGTCGGCGGGCGCTACAGTGAATACGAGCACTGTCTGCTCGTCTCCGAAGTCTTTGAGCGAGCTCAAGATGTCGGTCGCCATCGTGGCTCCCATTCGTGCGTTCACAGCGGCGCCGCCATTAGCAACAATGGCGTAGAGGTGGTTGTGCGGTTCACTGTGGAGGAGGGCGAGGTCGTCGGCATGCATGTTTTCTTCAGCCTGCTCCTGGCTGATCACGAGACGGTCGAAGCTGCCATCGTTCGGTTGGATGATCGCGGCTTTGCCGACGTCCGCAGGTCCAGCGGGCTCGGGCAGCGGGGCGGCCGGGAGCTTGCGGTGGGGATTGAGGTGCTGGTCCGTGGGGGCCGTCATGGCGTGCACCATGACGTCGGGGAAGACGTACCCAGCCGCTGGGCTTGTGGGGCCTCCAATGAGGAACGCTTGTACTGCCGCAACGCCTGCAGGGATTGCCCCAGCTGGGACTGGCATTACGCCCTGCATCGCAGCAGCATCGGGGTGGATGGGGGCTCCGGGGGCAGGGACAACTACCATGGGGTCCCCATCCTGCGTACCGAATACATACATGGGCGCGGCATTGTTGGCTGCACCTGCAAAGTGAGCGGCGGCTTGTTGGGGGTCAGCGAACATGAACAGGAGGACACCATCGCCTACGGGGACGGGGCCGCCGTATTGGTGGTTGGCGTTGACGAGGGGGTGAGGTTGAGCCCTTGGCAAGATGGCATCGGGTAGCGCTTGGCCTGCTGCGGCATCTGTTGCTGCAGATGCGATGTGCGCTGCGGCCTGTTGGGTGTTGTCAAAGAAGAACGCGTGTCCCGGCGCCGCATTAATGTTTTCTTGGGCGAGAATGGCCATTGCGGCATCGAACTCCGCACCGTGGTCGTTGGCGTCATCGATGATCATGGCGACGTGCTCTTCGGCCTCATCGTCGGCCTCGTTAGCTATGTCCTCCGTGTTTCCAGGCTGGATGGTGGCTGCAGCTTGGGTGTCTAACACGCATATTAGAGTTTGGTCCAGTCTCATTTATTGGTCAAAGGCATACCCTGTACACCTTGGCCCTCGTAGTTTTTGGGGGTCGCGGTTGCTTGCTTTAACGGCGCGTCTGTGTTGTCCGTCAGGGCTTCGTGCATTTGGCTGGGTCTGCGCACTTACATTCCACTATCTGGCCATCTTCAAGGTCACTGGTCTCGACGTCCGTTGCGTGGTGCCCAGTGTCCAGTCCGTGGGTGCGGCGAGAAGGGGTTGGGGAGGTGCTTTGGCTCCGCAAAAGTCGTCTCGTTTTGGCTGGGGAGCCGCGGATAGCCCCGAGGGCGAGGATGCCGGTGTCAGCCGTGCTGCTGCCAGATTGGAAGACGTCGGGGTTTGGTCCGTCCGGACCAGCGGGTTGGCGTACGGCGCCTGAGCCTGACACCTTCCGATTTGGGCCGGGGGACGGGTGTTCGCGATCAGAGCGGAGGCTTGGGAGACGCTTAGAGGTGTCGTCAGTCTCACTGGTACAGATTGTCTTTTTGGGGCTGGTCACTTCCGAGGCGGCGTCTACGTTGTTGTCGGCGCTCATTGTGCGGAGATGTTGGATGTAATTGAATAGAAATTTTCGTTATTTTCGTTTGCCTCCGCGGCTTTTTAAATGAGTGACAGCGGAATTTGACAGCTGCATAGCTGCACGTGTCCTATGATGGAATTTTGTGGATGTGGGTGGGCAAAATCCGGGGGCACAACCGCCATCTTGCGTCATTTTTGTGAGCGCCAACTGCGCCAGCGTCGTAGTCGTCGTAGTTGCTATGAACTAAGGTAAAGGATGTACGGGGGTTTCATATTGGTATTATGTAGTACAGTTTTCGCGGAGAAAGAGTTTTTTCGCTCGCCTAGGATCACTGGCTTCTGGCGTTCTTCGTCACCTGCGCACAACGGCGCTGCCCAGGTGTCAGGGGCATCCACGGTCGTGGTGAGGAGTGCTAAACGAGCCTCCTCCGCTGCCTATGACAGCGGGGGAGGCCTCGAGTCGTTACCCCCGCCAAAAGATGGTGGTGGTAAGAGATCACGAGGCCTCCAGCGTCTGGATCTTGGACTGGATAACAATCTTGCCTATGAGTCTTTTCACACCGGCCGTGTAATGATACCTACCTACCTACCTACCTACCACATCAGCAGTTTGACATTTTAATTGCGCTCTTTCTCGGCTTTTTGGCTTGGCAATGCCAGCCGACAAGCTCACAAGCCAAAATTCAAAGAAACCCTGCATATAAAGTGACAGACAGCCTTGGTAAAGAGATCCTATCACTGTACTGCTTAACAAGCTTGAGATGCCTCCGGCACGGCCGCTCGCCGCACCTTCGGCGGGTTTACAGCTTGTTAGGGCTTTGCCCCAAACCCCACGCTGAATCCCGGCTTTCCTATACAGACAAGGCGGGCTCTGAGCCCTCGTGGTTCACCCGCACACGGCGGATTCCGAACCCATGTGACCGTGGTTCCACGTCATGCGAATTTCTGTCAAAATTCTCCTGACCTGTCAAAACGCTGTTTTCATATATAGGACACCTCTCCAGCATACTCAAATGTGCCACAAACTTACTGGCGAAAGGCAGAAAACAAAATTATTTTTAGCCAAATCCTGAAGCTTGTGAAATCTGGACACAAGCTTGCGTACTTGTGATCTTGCGATCTTTTCCCGCCTTTATCGGGCTTGTATAAGGTTACTTACAAGTTATTTAAAGTCTGATGCATCGTGAGCTTTGGGATTGAGGAAGGAAGCAAGTAAGAACACATACCATGCATACTATCGGAGATGGAATCGTGAAGTTCTCCCCAAGCGCAAACTTCTGCTCCTCCCCGTGGTTGAGACATAGCCGTCGAAAAAGAACGTAGTATCTGCAATACACAGGTCAGCGTGAGAAAATGGAGCGCAGCAGAGAAAATGGAGAGCTGCGAGGACTAGGGACAGAAGCCGAGATGGAGCAAGAAGATCGAGAGGGCGGTACAGAGGGAGGGAACATCGACAGCGATCGATAGTAACAGTGGAAAGTGAGGAGAAGGAGCAGCGATAAGCTGAGCGAGTATGATAGAGTGCGGAGGGAACAATGCAAGATGAGCGAAGCACAGACGGAATACAATGTGAGGTAAATGTACGGGAAACGAGGAGATGTTAGAACATTGTCAAGACCATTTCGACATTATACAGTCGAAAGAAGAAGAACGAGCGACAGCAGAAATAAAACACTAGAGCTGGGGACAATATTGAAGAGGCAAAAAAACTTCGAAACCAGTATATGGAGTCATATGAGATTACGAGGCAAGCACTCATCGCACTCGATGCCGGCTCTGCTTTTCCTCACCTTACGGAAGGCGACCTTTACATGAAGCCTGTAGTGCAGAAGAGGCGTGTCGGCGACTCGGAGCACACAGATGGCGCTCTGTGGAGACTCCAGACCATTCAAGCATTTGGAAGCATGCTCCACAATACAGGTAGGCTCAACCCTCGCTTGACTGCAGAGATGGCTGCTAATCTGGTTGTCTACACAGAAAATCCAACGGTCAGTGGTATGCAGATGGATAAGTGGAAATCAGGTACGATAATTGGATAGGATGGAGCCTTAACTCATATCTCGATCAGCACCTCGTCAGAAGAAGAATTCCAATGAGTCTGTTACAAAGGTTGTCGATGAGCGGCCAGAAGGTTGGGTATGGCAGTTGGGAAGGTTATCCAAAATATCAGATGCAGAGATGGATGAGTGGTCAAATGAAGGTGAACTCGCAGCCCTAGCTCATTCCACATATCTGATTGCCCCCTCGCATGGTCAAAGGTGACCGGCTTCAGTGGTTCCGAGCTGAGGCAGAGATGCAGCGGTGGCAAGAGCAGAAAGAGCAGAAGCTGGCCGAGCTTTTGAGGACAAACCGGAGTTTTCTGAAGATGGAGGCCACCTGGGCCATGCTAGCACTCGACAGCGCGCAGAAAAGTCTTGGATAAAGTGCATATGCGAGGCAGAAGGCTGCCATGTTTCACAAGCGTGCAGAAAGGGCACAGGCACTGATTACGGCCATCGGGTATGGGGATTTGTTGGCACCCGATGCGAGCATCATTCAGCGAGTGCAGCAGTGAAATTTGTAGCTGATGCTCTATTTGTGAAGCTTCTATCGTTGGTTTCACCAAGACTAGCCCTGCTGGAATATCTAATTTATCCTGTAAAGGCGCGAAGTAGCACAACCATGTTGAATTCACAGCGCTCCGGAATTGCCGTCTGGAGCTTCGGGTTGATTTAAAGACTGTGATTAAACATGTTTAAACACTCTGATTAAACTCTTACTTAAACACTTCCCCATCTGCTGAAGACCTCCCAGAGAGTCTGGAACGGGAAGATTCTTTTAGGGCAAAAAATGAAGCTGGAGGCGTAAAAACCATGAATAACTCGAGGAGCCGGCCATAAAGTTCCATAGCCGAAAGCGGAAAACATTGTCGAATTCCTGAATCGCAGCTAATGTCAAACGCGTATGTGGCGCCATTTATACAGGTCCTTTCAATGTAATTATGCTGCAATTGGTTTCGATGCTGGCCGCCGAGTGTGTGTATTTATGGAACGTCGCTTGTTCAAGTCCCGCTATGGCGGTTTTTTGGAGGTTTCCGCCGGTTTAAAGACCGCAATTAAACATGTTTAAAGACTGATTAAACCTTCACTTAAACACTGCCCCGTCTGCAGTGAATTTATCAAGGTGAGTGGTGAATGGCTCTCCCATCGGAGTTTGGATCTCCTTATAAATTTTCTCCTGAAAGTTGCCAGCTTCCTTCAGATGAGTTTCCTCAAGCTTCTGCACTTTATCCACCAACCGTTTAACACGTTCAGGGTCCTCTGACTCCGAGTTCTTTGACAGAATGGTAGCTTTCTTTGGTTCAACCCAGGAGACATCTGCATCGTAAAACGATGAAGACTTTTCTTCCACAATTTTCACCACCACCTCTAAGATGTCTGTCCAGACATACCTGTCATCATCTCGTTCAGGAGGATTAAAGATGATCCCAGTGTTGCTGGCTTTGGCTTCCCACTCCATTTTGTCCTTCTTGTACAAGGTGAATCCTTCTCCGGGCATAACTCTTATCAAGTCTCGGACCTTGTTTTCGAGTTTTTCGGTCACCCCAATGAAGAAGGGTTTTATAGCTTCATGGTTTGTGATACGCATGCCATTTAGCATTAGTTTTGCTACCAGCACCTTGTATTGCCTGACATAGGTGTGTAAACCTTCAATGTCATTCGCTTTTATGGGCTTTCTAGAAGTTTTCCGAATGAATTTCTTGAGTCCTGGCAACGATCCTTTCTCAAGTTCTTTGAGCTCAGGATAATTATCGCAGATCTCTTCTTTGAACTGTTCCCAGGTATAGGGCTGCTCTGCGGAGGCCAAAACCTTCCACTGTTCCTTCGTTCGCGAATCACAATAGCGAAATGCTAGCCACTTCTCTTCATCTGTTTTCGCTCCGACTCTGTCAGCAACATCCTCCATTGTGTCCAAATAATCCTGCAACTCTATTCCCTCATCGTCTCCCTTGAACTTCAACTGGTTTCTGCCAAGCTTCTGAGGAAGCTTACATTGTTGATTTGTGGACTGGTGGAATAGTAACAGAACTGTTTGAAACTGGGGTACAATAGGGTTGTTCACACCCACGCCCTTTTTGCTCCCTTTTTGTGCCTCTTTCTTGCGCCCTTTTTTCTTGCTTGACAGATAATGTAACTGAGTGAGATATAAAATCCCGAAAAAATCACCCCTGTCCTTTTTGCACATTTGAGATGGTATGTGACCTTTGAGGAACAATAGGAGCACCCAGACTGCATGAAATGGAGAAAAGGAGATGAAAACGGTGCCAAAAAGGGTGGAAAAGGGGCGTCCCCGACCAGAAACCATTTGAGGTTTCCGTCCATCAATGCCCACAGTAGCGGAGTCCGCATCAACGTCTGCATCTACCCAGCCGCCGTCACCGTCTCGATGATGGTGCACTAAAAACTACTGAGCTTCGCGCTGATGAATCAGGTGGAATATCTTGAATCTGAATAGCGATTTTTAATCCTAACCACGAAATGCGACCCCAAAAAAACAATTTTAAATGAACGTATCAAGTATGAAAATGCCTATGAAATGCCTGGCGGTCCCGTCAATCTGACGCCGCCGCCAAAAGGTCTGCAAAGGTGGGCGTTCCAATGCCAGCTGATTTTCGCGTCAGACGTGCTCCGAATCGTGGGACAGGCAACTTACTGAGGGGATCCCACCCAACGGCTGCATCGAAGGCCACCTAACCGTGGACATGAGCGCGTAATTATGAGGGAAGAACAGCTGGTTGGTGGCTCACTGAAGAGGCTGGGCAAGAAAAACCCGAATTGTGCCCAGTAGTTATATCAGTAAACGCGGACGATGCCTTGGAGTAGAGCCAGGGATTAAGGAATCCAAGGACGGGTTTCTGGGCCGCGATTAAATGATCATTGATTAGGGCAATAATTGAAGCTAAGGTTGGCGAGGATGCACTGGTTCCACTTAAGATTGAACCCTGTCCGCCCACTATTGTGAAGAAGTTCACGCCTTGCGTCGATACATCGGGGTAGCCTCGTCCGGTCTTGTTGAAGATTCCCGCGAAATCACCCGGGACTGTCTCCAGAAAGCTGGCAACTGCTGAAGTCTGGTAATCCGGCGTGGGGAAGACGTTGGAAAATCCACCACCAGTGAAGTTGATAGCAGTCTCCGGCGCGAATCCAACAGTGGAACCGACCGATGTCACGAAGGGGCAAGTGGCGGGAAAAACTGGCGTGGATGTTGTGTTCGTGCAATCGAAATCATGGTTTCCGCGCACGCCACCCTAAGCGCAAAATCAGGTACCTTGCATATGTGGGCAGATACAGATGAACCTACATCTCCGGAGGCAAAGATCGCAGATACTCCACGTGCGCCAAGGGCCATGTATCCGTCGCAGATTTTTCTAGAAGAGAGTACAAGGTAAACATGCAGGTCTATAACAGGATTTGAACACCTACATTGCCAAGCTAGCTCCAAAGTCGGACTCGATATGAGCGTAGGATGTGGTCATAACTGAAGGGGGATTGTCGATACCGTCCAGGAAAGCGGTGGTGTCTAACAGAGCTGTGGCGAAGTCGAATCCACCAGGCTAATCATGTTGAGCGATAGTTAGTTTTGAGGGTCAGACGATAAGATGTGGTCTTAATCTTAACTGTAGGGGTGTCACCAACCTAATCATTGTTTCGGTTCAGTGGCGGTTAACTGGAGGGTCCGGGAGAAAGTAAAAAGGCTCACGCTCAAAAATTGGAGTGGCACTCCGGTGGCGATTCCTGATTATTTGGGTCGGTAAAACACCGGGCCCGTACGCCTGTGAAATAAATAGAAACAAACCCCCAGTGTATTCTACATCGAGATTTGCTTCGAAGCCAGCATCGTCAGGTGCTTGAGGATTTTCGCCATTATCCGTGGTCAAAAGCGTGAACGTCGTCGAAGGGTCCATATCCGGTCGCTCGAGGGTGAGAAATTGCTATGTAGCGTCAGTAGACTGTAGACTTTGCAGTCTCCTTGAAGAATCACGAACGGAGAGATCTGCGGCCTGCGCCCACTCGTCCTCGTATCCAGTGACCAAGAGAACATTGGACGTCTCGGTGGCTGGAGTAATTGGAATGCCATAGAGGTCTTGCAGGCAGGTCGGAGTTATGACGCCAGCAGGGTCGCTCGTGTCGCACGAGGCTGCCGGCCGGTTTCGAATTTGAGGTGTGCCGGGGACCAGACGTACATCAGACGGGATGAATGCCGTGGTGGGATGGATCGCGTCGACGTGTCCAACCAGCTCAGATGGCAGCGACACAGAGAGTGTGCGCGTAATAGGCTCTTTGAGGGAGGGGTGCATGAAAAGGTCAAACTCTGCGGCGAAGAGTTTGTTTGCCTGCGAGACAGGGAGAGTAAGTGAGACCCAATCTCCGTTTGGAGAGATGACAGTGGGCGCAAGGCCGTTGGCAGATGCAAATGAATCAAAAGCAGAGACGGTCTTGGGGGAGGGTTGGGTGAAAGTTTTGACCTGTCAAGCGTTGAGCCATCTTGACGAATAGATCTCCACACAAACGTGCAAACCTCATCCTTGGATAACCACTGTCTGAAGTCTGAGGTCTCAGGAGTGGCGATAGATCTCAGCTTTTCCTTCAGACCGGCGACATTGTTTGACGTTAACGCAACGCGCAAGGTGAGCGTATTGTTTGCTGGTGCAGCCTCTTGGCGGCCGAAGCCAGTGGGAGCCGCTGTGCGCCGCTCGTGCAGAACCACAAGTGAGAGAACCGCGAAGAGTTTAGGGAAGGTCATGGCAATTACAATGCAAGGAGGAGACCTTGGAGGAGTGTTCTTAAGCCATTCACTAAAGAGTCGCACCAGGAGAAGCCTCAGGATTTCTTCCCACCGGGGTGAGAAGGCCGTCGGTGAAAGTCACGCCCCGGTGTTGATCAAATCGCTCACTGATGCGGTGAAAGGCTGGGAATGTGCAGACAAGTGAATGAGTAAATCACTCAAATATCCACAACACTCCGTTGCTTTGGGTGTGTTCGGGGCTCGGACCACCGTATGTGGTCTTGTGCAATCCAGCACTTCGTCCTTCGAAATCTCTCTTCTGGTGCTCCACCAAATAAAACCAATAAAACCACCACTCTTCACAGCTCGTCGTCCTATCCCCAAACCGATAAACCAATCCAAACAAATCCCAACAAATCCAAAACAATCTCTAATATCCGTGCGGCCTTGGGCCCAATCCGTTCCGTTCCGTTCCGATTCAACCATGCGACCTTGGGTCCAAATAAACTTGACGTGCGGCCTAGGGCCCAAGAAAAGATATGAGAAGTGAAAGCGTGGTATATTCCTCTCCTTTTCTAGCTAATACAGGGCCAGCCTTTTATACGTAGGGAACAATGGGAAGTAGAACAATGGAGGATACAACAGTAAATAATACTACGTGTTCGACACGTTGGTCGACACGATCACACCTAAAATAGAAATATTTCCGTTAGGAAAAAAGGCACATGTAAAGTAGAACTGTTCGATACACTTTCAGCTTACCGGAAAGTGTATCATTCAGATCGCCTTTCAATCAGATGAAAAATATAGATTTAATCGTACTTTTCAGATTAAAAGTAAACAAAGAAATTACTTTGAAAGCGAAAGGTGCGCGGAAAGTTGTTCTTTTAACCGAGATGAATGCCACGAGGAAAGATGTAATTTTAGCGCACCTTTTAGTTGCCGGAGAAATCACGACTTTCAACAAAAGAAGAAAGGTCGGCTGAAAGTTGATCTTTCAGCCGACCTTTCCCCGAAGTTGAAAGAAAGACTTTTGTTTGTGGAGAAAGCCGTACATAAAGGTAAGCTTTCCGTGTTGCTTTCACCTGAAAGGAATGATAACCTTTCAAGTAAAGGGAAAGCCAAAATTAATTTATATCTTTCCGCGCCGCTTTCAGATGGGCGGAAAGACATATTTTCTCAATTTCGGAAAGCCGCGAGGAAAGCTAAACTTTCCATGACACCCTGGGGTGCACCTCAGGGTGTACTGGCGGGTGCAACCAAAGGTTCACCTTCGGGTGCACCTCGTCGAGCAAACCTTAGTTGTCTTCAGACACCGTACATAGACGCATAGTATATATATTGTGGATACAATGATTAGGAACATCAACACTATGTAAACATGGGGTCTGTGTGAACAGAATCCCGTCCGCGACTACCTTGAGATGATCGATGAGGTATTCGACCAGAACACAGAGGGGAAGAAGGGTGCGCACCTCAAGTGCGTACAGCGCCACTAACCGGATCGACTTCTTCCCGCGTACTCGAGCCCTGTCTGTCGGCGCCGGCGTCGGCGGTGCAGGCGCAAGCGTCAAGTATGAGCTTGTTCCTGTGGGCGACGTCCCGCCGGAGATCATCTCGATCACGGGCTTGTCGAGGTCGTGCTCGGGGAAGAAATCCTCGAAATCCTCGAGGCGCTCGTACACGTCCTCAAGCCTGCGCAATATTGATTTGGGCCGTTCTGCCGTCGGCGCCTTCTTCCATGTGCCCCTATCACCCTCATCGCTGTCCGACTCGTCCGACCCAGTGGTGAGCGTCGTGCCACTCTAGGAAGGCATAAACGTGCGCGTCTCGGGCATGAGCGTCGCCGACTCGGACTGGATAGAGCGCGCCCGCCTCTCGCGGCCGGCGTTGATGGCAACTGAGTACCGTGGTGTGCGCGCGCAAAGGCGTCCCCCTACACCGCACCTTGGCCGTCACGTCGCAGTCCTTCCGGTTGGTGGGGTCGAAGTCGGAGTCCGGAGAGCCGTGAGGGGGATGGCCGTCATCGTCATCCGTCGCACGCCGGCGAGGCAAGTGCAGGGCGTGGAGAGCGGGGCGAAACGGTGTCGTGGTAAGTCCTGGATCCAAATCTATCCATCCAGCTCTGCCCATCCATCTCGCAGGTAGCACTGGCCACCGGGGTCTCGTCCTATTGAAACACGACGTCCAGAAAAAATTGCGGCTCGGCGGGGGACGACGCTGAGCGGGAAAGCCGGCGCGCTGAAGAAGGCGGCGCGGGGCTGAGGAGGCGGGAGGGAGAGAATGGAGGTGAGGGTGTCACGAAGGGAGAGAGTGCGGTGAGGGTGTCGCGGAGGGCGAGAAGAGAGGTGGCGCAGGAGATATGGTGAATTTTTTGGCGGACGGCGAGGAGAACAGGCGCGGGTCCATTTCTGCACGAACATGTCAGCCACAACCACCCTCGCGCTGGGCGAGAATGCGTACCTATTTGCTTTCAGGTGCGGCGGCCTCTCCCATGCGTATGCAGAACCTGCATATCGGCGGCGGACGCGGATCTGGGTGCTTGGGGGCGCGACGTTGTTGCCAACGGTGGCTCGGTTCGGGGAGAGCAGGGGCGGGGGGCGGAGGCGAGGGGACAAGGATGTCGTACTTGTCATAGAGCAAGGGAATGCGCGGGAACGGGGAGCTGGAGCGGGACGGCAGCGAGGAGGCCGAGCGTGTCCACGGTCGAGGTCTGCGTCGTACCCAGCGGTCTCCGGCCGCAGGTTTTCGCTGGTGGACGAGACGGATGGAGCTGGAGAGGCGGCGCGGCGGGGGATAGGGGAGGATGGTGCTGGTGGGGGAGAGGGCGGCAGACGGCGGGGCGGGGGCTCGTGGACGCGGGCGGAGGCGTGGGAGACGAGCAGCTGGAGCGAGCGCTTATCGTCGCCGATATCGCGGCAGAGCTCGAACACCTGCGCGTCGGACAGGGCGTCGCCGATGGCGAAGCTTCCGATCTCCGTCCTGTAGATCGAAAAGTGCGCCTGGTCCTCGTCGGAGATGTTCAGCTGGACAGGAACAGAATCAGATTAAAAGGAGATAATGCAGGGCGAGGCACGCACCTTGGTGAACTGGTCGAAGCGCATGGCGTCGTCAATGCGCGGCTGCGCGGTGCTGGCCGAGATAGCGGTAGGTGGTGGTCTTGTTGAGGAGATAGAGGTGCTGGCGCTCCTCGGGTGTCGCCTCGTTCCCTTAATAAATTGTGTGGAAATTGCGCTCGAGCACCGGCGACGTGAGTGGTTCCCTCCATCGCTTTGGTGTCGGTCTTTTTCCGCGCGCGGCGCGCCTGGTTGTCCATGATGTGCACCAGCTCAAGTTTCTTGATCGCCCGGGCGAAGGGGATTCGACGGTCGTGGTGTGGAGGTAAGAGGGTGGTGATCTTGTCTGTGTGTCCTTGCGTACAATTGCGTATTACTGTGTACCCTCTGCATTCCTCAAGCAGGTATCGTCTAAAACACACAGAGGTGAGTGATTATGGTACCTTTTGCAGTAATATGGGGCTTACTGATGTAGAGTCTAGTTTCCTATGCGCACATACACCGAGGACGACGTCGAGGCCGCATTGAAGACTCCCCCCTCCCAAGCGATGGTCCGGGGAAGATTTATGGGCTTCGCGTGAAACACCCGGATGGAACAGTGGTACTGAAGGTGGGGAGGAGTATCGAGCCGGAGCGCCGCACTGGAGAATGGGATGCCAGTGCTGGAAAGATGAGATAGAGTTGTTGTGGGCGATACCGACCAAGTATGCGACGAAACTGGGTGAGTGGTTTAAAGATAACGATGTCGGACACTGATTGGGATTCAGAGCGCGTTTCCCATCAGTTTTTCAAGGCCAAAAACGGCTGGATGACCCCAATTCAGTGGCGAGTCTTGCCGGCGCCGCCACAAGGAAAAGTTTTGGGTTGAGCTGCTTGGAGGGTGGGACGAGGCGAGGAAAGGGGTGGAAATGTTGGCGAAGAAGATGGAGGATCGAGGGGAATAGATTCGTGCTTGCTTGTAATTTTTTTTTTTTGGCCGGGTATACAAACTGCGGGGCTTTGGTCCGAACGCTTTCCATTAAATGATTCGTTATTGAAATGAACAGTTCACGCCGTCCCCGCTATCACCGCTGACGGCCTGGCGTCGTCGAAGTTATTCGATGTCAGGGTACCGGGTGTAACCCTAACCCTAACCTAGGACCTCGAGTCTCCGCATTCCCCCAAGAATGTATCGTGAGGGCAGACGGCGAGGAGGACGGCGCGAGCAGCGGAAACCGCAGTGGGACGTCGGAGGGCTGGGGGTACAGGGCGCTGGTCCGGAAAAAAAATGGTGCGGCGGATGTGGGGTAGGGATAACCTGAAAATCCAAGCATCAGCTCGGTTTGTAGCGGGCGGGAGGTCGCAGCGACTTACCCAAAGCTAAACGTAGGGGTTATACGCCGCCTCCGGGAAGCCTGGGGCCGCTGAGATTATAATTGATAGAGCTGGATGGGAATATGGTCAAAAAGCGGAAAAATCGCTTACAAAAAAAACTGACCTCCGGCAGTATCTCGCAACTCAGGAGGCACGCGGGGAGCGCGGCAAGAATGTTAGAGTCCCATTGACCGCCTGTCGCGGTAGACTTTGCGATAAAATGTCGCAAGTCCGCAAATCTGAAAATCGAAGCATCAGCTCGATTTGTAGCGGGTGGGAGGTCGCAACGACTTACCGGAAGTTTGACACGCATGTCATACGCCGCTCCCCGGAGCCTGGTGTTGCTGAGATGATAATTGATAGAGCTGGATGGGAAAATGGTCAAAATGTGGAAAGTCGGGTCGTAAAAAAAACTAACGTCGGGCTGGCTCTCGCAGCTTAGGGGACACGCGGGGCGCGTGGAAATAATTTTAGAGTCTCGCTGATGGCGTATCGCCGTGGACTTTGCGAAAAAAATGCCGAAAAATATTTCAATTCGAAAAATCTGAAAATCGAAGCATTAGCTCGATTTGTAGCGGGCGGGAGGCCGCGGCGACTCACCAGAAGCTCGACGTGGATACTATGTGCTGCCTCCGGGAGCCTGAAGTCGCTGAGATCATAGTTGATAGAGCTGGATATGAAGATGGTCAGAAAGTCGAAAACCGGGTCACAAAAAAAATGACCTCGGGAAGTCTCTCGCAGCCCACGCGGGGAGCGCGGAGGTGATTTTGAAGTATCATTGACAGCCTTTCGCCGTGGACTTGTGAATAAATGTCGGAAATTATTTAAAGTCCGAAAATCTGAAATTTAAAGCATCAGCCCGGTTCGTGGCGGGCTGAAGCTGGCGGCGACTTACCAAGAGCTCAGGGTAAATGTTTGACGCTGCCCCCGGGACCCTGAAGCCGCTGAGATCGTAATTGACAGAGCTGGATGGGAAGATGATCAAAAAAGTGGAAAAAAAGCGGGTCAGAGAAAACTGACCTCGGGCAGTCTCTCGTAGCCCGGGATACACGCTGGGAGCGCAATGGGATTTTGTGATCTTATATTAACGGCTTCCCGCCGTGGACTATGTGAATGAATATCACAAGGTCAAAAATCTGGAAATTTAAAGCATCAGATGGGTTTGTAGTGGGATGACAGTGGCGGCGACTTACCAAAAGCTTCAAGTATATGCTATACGCTGCCTCCGAAAGTCTGGAGCCGCTGAGATGATAATTGACAGAGCTGGATGGGAGGATGGTCAAAAAGTGGAAAAAGGGGGTCGCAAGAAAAAACTGACCTCGGGCAGTTCTCACGGACTACAACGTACGCGCAGGGAAACAGCACTGACTTGGGCCTCGAACAGCCATTGAGACCTGCGCTGAGCGATCTACACTCAGGGCGGGTCAAAGTAAATGATCGAGGGTCACAAGTTTGAGAAAGGTTGATGGTGCTGGTGAGCGCCGAGTAGCCAGAGGTTGGAGAGAGTAAACGGACAGATCCTGGAGCTTGAGAGGCGTTTGGAAACCTCGCCGAGCGATCTACACTCGGGGAGGGTCAAATCAGCGCGAGGGTCACAATTTTGGTCCAAGGTGGCTCGGAAGCGATGAGCGCGACAACTTTGACGCTGGACGCTTTCTTCAACGGGCAACGAGCGATCTACACTCATTGACCATGGAGCTCAACGGGCAACGAGCGATCTACACTCGTTGACCGTGGAGGTCAAGATCAAGCCAGGTTGTCACATGTGTCACAACCCTGTGACCCTCTTACTGACGTGCAATATTAATACCATAGAGTTAAGAAAATCGATTATGCAGAGCTACTTATTATATACACGGGGAAAAGTACAGATTATACATGTATTCGTAGCGATGTATTCGTAGCGATGTATTCGTAGCGATGTATCAGTGAAGTTCGTTTTACACACCAGCAGAGGACGACGACTTGGGTTCACCAGAAGCGATTAGATCTCGAACGATGCTGTCCGCAACCACCTCGTAACCGAGCCAGCACTTCTTGACTTCCTTCTTGAACTTCAAGTTGTGCCTCCACTTAGTTTGGGTTTGTGGAAGGTAAACACCTTTCGCGAAGTGAGCCAGACGCTTCGCAAAGAAATCGTTCTCGCATTGTGGCGTCCACCACGCCCCATCGAGGTTTCCGCGCGCCCAGGCATTCGGTTTGGGCCACCATGAGACGGTACTCGTCTGGTCGTCAGTATCGTTCCCTCCTGTCTTCTTTTGGCCTGAATCAATAAATTAGCAAGTGAGAAACGACACGGATAAGGTTACATACCAGTCCCAAGGTGATAAACACCGCACAGAAGATCGATTTCACGCTCGGAAAGCCTGTAGTACCAGTACGAGTGCTGGGACTGTTCGTCCCACAGGCAGTCACCGACATTGTAGATCTCCTCGTCGAACAAGCGGAAGAAGTCCTCGTCCGAGACTTCTGACCTTGCCAACCGCGCTATTACCCCGCCATACTGTAAGGCGATGCGAGCGCGGGGAGTGTGGAGGAACTGGAGATCGCGCTGGGTAGTGTACCCATTGTAGTCATGCTCGTCAAACGTATGTTGGTGTGGGCGAAACCCTAGACCCGAACTGGTGTCCGCCTTGAAGCCCTTGGGATGAAGACGCCCAACTGGCTTGGACGCCGGCATGATTTCGGCGCTGGCATAAGCCAGCCAGAATGGGATACCGCGAGCCACAAAGTGGTGCCGCGACGTCCTTGATGGTTGGACCCCACTCTTGACGGATCACCTCTACAAGGTCTGTCGCTCGTGGGATCAAGAGCACCTCGCTTCCGATCCCGCTGCCGATTCGGCGAAGCACATAGTACCAAGAGCACTCCGACGGGTTGCGCATGCTTTTGAGACACTCTCGACCAATTTGGAAAGCCGAGGATCGTCGGGAAAAAAGGTGAGGCTGGTGGTAGTCCAGGAGCGCCTGGTCGATAGAATTGGCCGAGCGCGCCCCCATGCACTGTCCAAAAAAAATAGCCAGCGTATTCTCTAAGCCTTTCTGCGACGCCATTTGGTGGGTGATGTTTGGAATGCCAATCACATTGGCCAGGTGGGCGGGTGCGAGACATTCTGCAGGCGGATCACGAGCGACAAAAGTGTCGGGAGTTGAAGGCATCACGAAACCAAACCGCTTCAGGAGGCTGTCCGAAAGATTTGCGGCGATCGACTCGTACTCGGGCTTCTCAGTTCTTGGAGTCAGACCGAACTTCATGTAAACTGCGTTCACGCACTTCCTCGAGGCTTGGGCGAGGTTGCGAATTGGTGGTATGTCGGACTCTGTGAAATCTGGACCGAGGTCTTCATAGTCGAGGTCCACAATCGACGCCTCGACGTCGCGAGGGTGCTGTTCTGGTACGACTTCCATGTTGGTCACGTCCGGAGGTAGTCGTGATTCCATATCGATGTCTTGAGGGAACACCGGATCCCCAGGGTCCATCTCATTGTCACTGTCATCGTCAGCAGGGTGGTCAAAACCTTCCCCAAATGCTGGGTTGTTATTCTTGAAAAGCGGACAAAGATCCCATTCATTGTGAAGGGGATCGAACCGACGCTCTGGACCTGGATATTCAGACCAGAGATGGCGAACTCCCCTCGAGTTTGGGGTTGGCGAATCCAGTACCCATTCTGGGTTTCCCAGAGAAAAACAGAGGCCTTTTGGGACCGCACCCAGTTTCGCGTTGTCTGCGCGCGAAGTGCGTCGTTGCGGTCAGCAGAGCTCTCATTCGCTATCTTTTCAGGTTCGCCTCTCTTCGTCGAATGAAAAAGGCTTGGATGGTCTCGTTGGGCTTTTGCCGGCTGTTTTGGGGAAGGGGAGGGAAGGGAGCAGCCGGACAGCTGGCGCGGACGACTCATCGCTTGAAAGAGGGGGAACGCCGCGACAGGCGCGATACCGGTGTGAAGGGGTCGCGAACCAAACCAAGACCTGTCGTCCAAAGCCCATCGGCTGAACTTCATCTTTCCATCCCGCGAGGCAAGGTATTCAGCTCCTTCTTATCGGGCACAAAGTCGTGAAGTGCCTCGGGAACGTCGTCCGTGCTGATTTCTTTCGGTAGATCCCCAAGAAATATATATTGGGATCGGAAGTTGGAGCGGAGAATGGAGGCGAGCAACCACTCGACTTCTGCACGCTGCTCGCGCTCTTCGGACGGAAATCTGTGGGCTTTTGAATACAATACAGCGTTCCGACGCGTTCAACGTTCATTTTATTGAGTCCACCAGGTAGTCCAAGAACATTTGATGGATTTCTGTCTTCTCCACGACTGCTGCCGCCAATCCGGAGGCTCTTCACTTCGACTCCGCGCCACGCTCTCCTCAGATTGCATGAACCAAAGCCCCATCGACACGTACCCCAACAGGGGTAGGAAGTTATCTATGGAGTACCATGCACCCGCACGCGCCGCCTGCTCGGTGGGGTACTTGCGCAGGAACTTGAAGCGGCCTGGGAAGAACCTAGGGTTTACGAGCCTTTGCAACGCGCGCTGGGGCGCCAACTCCAACATCGCGGACCCCACAGCACGGAGACAGTTCTCCAAGTTCAACAGGCATCAGCGACCACAGGATCAAGGCGAAACCCGTCGTTTCCGTCCTCGACAATGGGCAGGTTGTGGCGAGAAAAGTCCAAAGTTTTGAACAACGGACTGCGCCACGCACGGTACTTCGGAATGAAGAGGACGTATGGAAATTGGTACGACAGATACCGTGGTTGGTGGAAGAGGGGAATTCGGGTATTCGAATCAAGAACCGGGGCCTGCAGGGGGCTAGGGGTATCAAGCACGAGGTCGGGAGAGCCGCTGTGCACGGTGTACAACTGCTGTTTGCAGGAGTAGTGCCCGTAAAGAGACCCCGGGGGCTGGAAAACGGTGAGTATCAACTCCCACTTGGGTCAGCGGGCAGACACGTACCAAACCAGACGACATTGAAAAAACAGAGACCCAGACAGACAATACAGAGCGTTGATTAGGGCGCGATATCACACGAATTGCCTGGAGATTCACTCCAGGAAATCAAAAATTATGCTAATGCGCGAGGGTTGCTTCAATTATGCGAACGCGCGAGGGTTGCTTCAGGGATATTTAATTGTCGAGAGATTTACCCTCGAGAATTGGGGTGCAGGTATACGATTTCCGAGCGATGTACACTCGGAAATCGACTTTGGAAGAGGATATTTAATTGTCGAGGGATTTACCCTCGAGAATTGGGGTGCAGGTATACGATTTCCGAGCGATGTACACTCGGAAATCGACTGCTGTGGAAAGAAACAAGTCGTGATGGTCACGAGGTCACGGGTCGGGTTACAAGTCACGGCGGGTCACCGGCTGGCTCAGTAACCGCAACTTCCGCCCAAACCACCAAGTCCGTTTTGTTGGGTGCTTGTCGCCCAACAAACGCCTACTGCTCCTTACACTCTACAACGATGGCGGCCACATATTGAGTGCAGGTCACTCGATATGTGCCTTGCTGTCGCTGATAATTTGGCCAATTTATTGGGTGCTTGTCGCCCAATAAACGTCTTGTGCGCCGTGCTCTCCATAGCGCTGGCGGCCATATATTTGCATTTTTTTGCAGCCAACCCACCGTGTTTCTGGTGTGCTTGCCGCCCAGCAAACGCCCTCTGCGTCTTCAAGTTACTACAACCTTTTAGCCAGCACCGCCGTGTTTCTTGGGTGCTTGTCGCCCAACAAACACCCTGTGCGTCTTACTGGCTTGGGACGGAGCTCATAGAAACCTTACTTCTTACTCGATTTTTTGCATATTTTTTTCCTGCTCAATAAATATGCCTTTATAATATCGACGTCCGTGAGGTGTCACGCCACAATGTCACTCTTCTCTTTCCTCACCAAGTGTAGATCGCTCGGTGGGGCAGGTTCTCGAGGGCGGATCAGGCTCAAATTCAAAGGCTCTCTTCACCTCCCCAAGTGTAGATCGCCTGGGGTGGATCGGGTTTAACATTTCAAAACCAAAACCAATCTTATTCGCGTTCTACAAATCCCTTCTAATCGAATCTAAATACACCACCGAAAGGCGTCTCAAGCACGGCAGCACATGGCGTACACGAAGTAAGCAACGAGGAACGCGAGTATCACCAGATCCCAGATGCCAGGACCGTCGTCGACGACGACTCCGGGCGCCTTGAGGCGCCTCTCCACGACGAAGAGGAGTGTGAGGACGATCATCTTGCCCAGGACTTGCTGGGGATCCTCATCGAGGTTGTTATCGCGGTGGACGATCTCGCCCACGTTGTGGTCGGGGACGAGGACACCGTCGGTGGGAACGGCGGCGGGGCCCACACGCATGCGGTCGCGAACGACGATCTCGCGCGCGTTGTGACCGGGAGGGGGGCGAAACTCGCGGTGGTAACGAGTGGATCGGAGAGGGCCACACCGTCGGCGTTGTGGTGGGAGCCGTCGATGTTGCGCAAGACACGCATGCGGTCGCGAACGACGATATCGCCCGCGTTGTGACCGGGGAGGGGGGCGAAACTCGCGGTGGTAACGAGCGGATTGGAGAGGGCCACTCCGTCGGCGTTGTGGTCGGAGCCGTCGATGTTGTGCAAGACAAAGGGGGCGTTCGCACGCATGCGGTCACGGACGACAACTTCGCCTGTGTTGTGGCTGGGAAGGGGGACGAGATTCGCGGGCATTCGGGTGGAGGATCTGTCGAACCCAATGACAATGACTAGGTTGTTTTCATCGACGTCGGGGCCCAGGCGGAGTCTGAGGCGGACAACGGTTTCAACGCGGGCGGGGTCAACGCGGATGAAGCGACGCATAGAGTTGTTGTTGTTGTTCATGGTGGTAGAGGCTTGGGGCAGGGGGTGGTGGGTTGTGGCGCGGAATCGGAAACCAAGGTACATATATATTTCTGACGCACAAAGGTCGCTTAGATGCTAAGAAAGCCCATTATTAGGACCGCGGCCTCGTGGCATACTTCTTCCCATTCAGGTTTTGAGTTCCATTGAGGTTTGGAGGATAAAGCAAGAAAGCAAGGGTTGGCGGTAACCGTTTCTTTCAGGTATATTTATAGACTTGAAAGACCCTCGTTTATATGCCTGACCCTCATCTTTAGCTCCTCAAAACCCTCCTACTCCTCCCCACGTCGCGTCCTCTCTCTCCCACGTCGCGTTCTCCCCACGTCGCGTTCTCCTCCCCACGTCGCGTTCTCCCCACGTCGCATTCCTCCCCACTTGCTACCTTTGACGCATAGTCATGCCCGACCGTCGCAGCACTTTCATTGTTCCGACCACGGTCAGTGCACATTGAATTTCGTCTGGAAGATCGAGCTGACATTTATCTTACCGACTAGGCACCCCAGAAGACGTTACGCTCTCGCCACTATCCGACCTTTCAGACGCGCGCCCGCTTCGTGGGCCTCAAGGTCTCCCTTTCTTCCCGCCGCCGTAACGCGAAGTACCGGCCTCACATCGAGACCATCCACCTGGACGCCAATGTGAACCCCCACCTTCACGATTTTGACGTGAGGCTCGTCCACGGCCACAAGACTTCCTTCTTTAGGATCTTCCTCAAACGAGGAAAACGCATCACTGCTAACCAGCACGCCGTTGCCAACGGGCTGGTGGGGGAGATAACGATAATGCGACTGTCCGCCTCCGACGGTACCACCCTCATCAACGCCCGCTCGACCGACGGTCCTATCATGGACTTTGTTCTTTCCGGGTATGCTGTATTCGATGCGGACAGTTTTTTCTTTGTGCTGATATGATTTATACAGAGCCCGAGCCCGCATCCAAGGCTTCCAGGAGCCGAAACGCAATGCCCTACTCTCCTTAAACTAAGCCGTCCTACGGCTTTCTGTGGCTCGCCGTAATGTGCCTCGGCGACCGTCATCATCGTTTCCGTGTCTCGTCTCAGTACATGTGTCGTCTTCGTATTTCGTTAGAACTATTTTCTGATCATCTTCCATACATCGTATTTCTGTTGTGTGCGTATCCATAGAATTTCAAGGTCTCGTTTACGATTGTGATTGAAAGTCTGAGTGAATAAAATATAAAATATATTCAAGATAAAGTGATATACTAGACAAAGAGCATCGTCAAAACAGCAATGAGGTGTTGGGGCGCTGGTCCTGAAAAAAAAATGCGGCGAAGGGGGAGCGGCGACCTGACGTAGATGTCATACTCTGCCTCCGTGAGCCTGGGGCCGGTGAGATATAGTTGATGTAGCTAAATATGAAGATGGTCAAAAAGTCAAAAACCCGGGCCACAAAAAACTGACCTCGGGAAGTCTCTCGCAGCTCACGCGGGGAGCGCGGTGGTAATTTTGAAATATTATTGACGGCTTTTCGCCCTGGAGTTGTGAATAAATGTCGGAATTGAGTCCGAAAACCTGAAAATTTAAAGTGTCAGCTCGGTTTGCAGCGGGCGGAAGCTGGCGGCGACTCACCAGAAGCTCAAGGGAGATGGTTCACGCTGCCTCCGGGAGCCTGAAGTCACTGAGATCATAGTTAATAGAGCTGGATATGGATATGGTCAAACGTGGAAAAATGCGGGTCACAGGGAACTGACCTCGGATAGTGTCACGCAGCTTGGAATGCACTTGGGGAGGGTGGCTATACTATTAAAGTCTTAGTGAGGCAATCCCGCCGTGGATTTGGTGAAAAAATGTCGGAAATTATTTGCAAGGTCGCACGAACCGAGTTGCCACTGCTTTTGGGACTGGTATGTCACATAAAGGGAACATCTTGAATAGGAGAATCGGCATTCATCGTAGCAAGTCTAGTTCTTTCACTTAAAACCAGACTTGCTATGATGAATGCCGATTGTCCGTTCAAAACATTCTCTTTATAGACCTTGAACAATCACTCCCAAAAAGTGTCAGCTCGGTTTGCAGTGGGCTGAAGCTGGCGTCGACTCGCCAAAAGCTCGACGTAGATATTATATTTTGCCTCCGTGAGCCTGGGGCCGGTGAGATCATAGTTGATGAAGCTAAATATGAAGATGGTCAAAAAGTCGGAAAAACCGGGTCACAAAAAAACTGACCGCGGGCAGTCTCTCGCAGCCCAGAATGCACGCGGGGAGCGCAATGGTCATTTTATGCTCTTATACTGACGGCCTCCGGGCGTTGACTTTGTGAAAAAATGTCGGAAATTATTTTCTAGTCCGTAAATCTGGAATTTAAAGGGTCAGCTCGGTTTGCAGCGGGCGGAAGCTGGCAGCGACTCACCAAAAGCTCGACGTGGATCTGATACGTTGCCTCCGGGAGCCTGAAGTTGCTGAGTTCATAGTTGATAGAGCTGGATGTGAATATGGTCAAACGTGGAAAAATGCGGGTCACATAAAACTGACCTCGGGCAGTCTGTCGCAGCCCGGCACGCACGCGGGGAGCGAATGGTGATTTTCTGATCTTATATCGACGGCTTCTCGCCGTGGACTTGGTGAAAGAATGTCGGAAATTACGTGAAGTCCGAAAATCTGAAATTTAAAGTGTCAGACCGGTTTGTAGCGGGCTGAAGCAGGCGTGGACTCACCAAAAGCTCGACGTGGATCTTATACGCTGCCTCCGGGAGCCTGAAGTTGCTGAGTTCATAACTGATAGAGCTGGATGTGAATATGCTCAAACGTGGCAGAATGCGGGTCACAGAAAACTGACCTCGGGCAGTCTCTCGCAGCCCGGCACGCACGCGGGGAGCGAATGGTGATTTTCTGATCTTATATCGACGGCTTCTCGCCGTGGACTTTGTGAAAAAATGTCGGAAATTATGTCAAGTCCGAAAATCTGAAATTTAAAGTGTCAGATCGATTTGTAGCGGGCTGAAGCTGGCGTGGACTCACCAAAAGCTCGACGTGGATCTGATACGTTGCCTCCGGGAGCCTGAAGTTGCTGAGTCCATAGTTGATAGAGCTGGATATGAATATGGTCAAACATGGAAAAATGCGGGTCACAGAAAACTGACCTCGAGCAGTCTCTCGCAGCCCGGCACGCACGCGGGGAGCAAATGGTGATTTTCTGATCTTATATCGACGGCTTCTCGCCGTGGACTTTGTGAAAAAATGTCGGAAATTAAGGTGAAGTCCGAAAATCTGAAATTTAAAGTGTCAGATTGTAGCGGGATGAAGCTGGTGTGGACTCACCAAAAGCTCGGCGTGGACCTTATACGCTGCCTCCGGGAGCCGGAAGTCGCTTAGATCATAGTTGGTAGAGCTAGATATAAAGATGGTCACCAAGTGGACAAGCGGGTCATGAAAAAAAATACTGACCTCCGGCAGTCTCTCGCAAATTACAACGTCCGCACAGAGCAATGACACTGCAGACAGCCACCGAGACCTGCGCTGAGCGATTTACTCTCAGGGCAGGTCAAAGTGAATGTACGAGGGTCACAAGCTAGAGCGGATATTTGATGGTGTGGCCGAGCACACGAGTTTTGTGAGGGCCTAAGAGTTTTGTGAGGACCTAAGAGGCAGGTCTTCGAGCTTGAGCCGAATGGAAACCTCGCCGAGCGATCCACACTCGGGGAGGGTCCAATCAAGGCGAGGTCACACGTTTGGGCCCAAGGTACCGCGACACAAGCTTGAGCCAGATGGTTTAATCAGCGCACGACCAGTCGGACGTTGTTAACAGCGAAGGGGCAGCTTGAGACGATTGGAAACCCCGCCGAGCGATTCACAGCCCAATCAACGCGAGGGTTACGCGTTTGGGCCCAAGGTACCGCGACAACGTCGATGCTGGACGCTTTCTTCGCCATCGACTGTGTGGGCTTGGGATCTCAACGGGCAACGAGCGATCTACACTCGTTGACCATGGAGGTCAAGATCAAGCCGGGTTGTCACTGTGTCACAACCCTGTGACCTTGTGATAAAATAGTTCTTAATATTGATACACGGTATAGTAGAAATTTGTATTCATGCGTCGTGTATAAACTGGTCTAAAAACATCTACGTAGACACTATTACAGAACCCGGAAGTGCGCCACCCTCCAATTGAATTAATCCTGTCTAAGTCAGCGGTGCGTCTGAACGAAATAACGAGGCACATACCCGTCTGAGATCCAAGACAACTGCCCGATCACCTGAAAAGTTGAAGCGCGCGTAGTGACCGAGGACCTTGCTTGGGGCAACGTCGACCAAGGTCTCCGCCATTTTGGACGAGTAGGTACGGGCAGGGAAGTGCGGAAAGGCGCTGAAAGGATCGTTCTTGCCAGAGGGAAGAGGTTCCTGGTGTCGGATGGCGAAGCTCACCGAGCCTTGGGGTGTAACCTTGATTTTCTCGATGCTCCCGAATCGAGTTTTCCCCTCATCCAGATACGAGACCAGACTGTTTCCCACATGTGTCTCCGCTCTCGAAAAGTGCATTCCCGCGAAATCGAAGTACGCCTGTTCACCGTCTTTCAGGCCCGTTTTGCGAGGCTTTGACTCGGGCTCTAGGCGGGCGTCTAGATCGTCGAGTCTACTGCCGTGATAAAGATTGAAGAGACGATTAAACTCCTGGAGAACTTTGGGGCAGTCGGGACGCTTGAGCCATCGCCGAAGATTCGCCCCACGCATCCAAGTGGTAAGGATTGTAGCCTCATGTTCGCCTACGGGGGGTCAGATTCAGCAGGATGAACACTAAGAGGACTCTGCTTACCACCAAGGCGTCCATTCGACTTGAATTTTTGGAGCACACCGATAAGCCGTTCGACAGGGAAAGCCCACCACGAAAACACAGGTCCCCATAGCAACATGAAGTCGTATAGGTGGAAAGCAATGTGGAGATTCGGCCTCTTCGGATGAAATCGTGTGTGAGGGTAACAGGTGTACAGACCATCAACCCACTCCTTCATGTATTCACGATACGCTGTCGCACGCTCCGGCGACGTGGCATGACGACAGAGAATAGTAACGGCTTGAAACAAAGCCATGCCATGCTCGAGGAGTGCACTGAAATGAGCTGCATGGGGCCCTTTTTGCTCCGCCCACAAGATGACGAGTGCAATGGGTAGATATATTGTCAGCATAAGGCGCATTTGGTCCGCCTTCATTGAACCGGCAGCAGCCTCGCCGTAATTGCTCGGGACATGGTGGACCCATGCAGGCGTGTCAGTCTCCGCGATCACTTGCTGGATGAAACGAAGATCCGGCAGCGTTATTGTCTTGGGCCGCTCATCGGGGTCAACGGGCTTAAGAGGCTGGGCTCTGCGCTAGAACGACGTGTGAATGTTAGAGGCCTTTCATTCTCTTAGGCAGAGGATGACTTACCCATTCCAAAAGAAGCTCAGCAAGCCGTTCCCTAGTGACCCGAACAAGATAATCTTCCCATTTAATTTGCGCACCAGTCCTGGGATCTGGCGGAACCGGGTTTTTCGCGAGACCCAGAGTCCAACAAACGAAGATTAAGGCGGTTTTCCGTTTCTGCGCGAGTTTGGTGGTGATGATCTCTGCGGTCGGGACCTCGTCAGCAGTTCTTTTCATCGGGGTGTCGGCGATGTCGTCGTCAGCCACGTCACCATCTTCGTTGTCGCTTTCCGGCTCGTCACGCATCGGACTGACTAGAAGACGGTGAATGGCAGGTACGTCCTGCTCTGCAGCGTCATTTTCGGGCCTACAATTTTTGGGAATTGTTTCATCTTCCGAGTCAAAGATGGTAAAGTCGTATTCGAAGGCGGGGACAAAGTCCGCGCGCTTCTTGGCATCTTCAAGATTGATCATGAGGACTTCCCGGCTGTAGTACTTCCCTTCACCTTCGAAAACGGCGTGCATCGCCTCGGTAGGCAGCATTTTCGGAGGATCCCAGTAGTACCATCGCCAGAGCTCCGTATAGCGCGTTCCTCCCCGTTTAAAAATGGCGTTCCGTCGCGCACGAGTGTCGGCATCCCGCCAAGCTTCCGCATCGGCACGCATCTGAGCCTTATCTCTCATGGTCCAATTCTCAAAATCCGTGCGATACATGTTGCTACGCCCACGGAGATTGCAAACGGTGCAGAAGATGTGACTTCCGTGCCCGGCGGTGCCAGAGATTTTGCGAGCGGCAGGAAGATCGTTGATGGACAGAGGAAACACCACTTCCAAGACGCGACCCGGCTTACTCAGTGCCGTTCTAGACAGACGTATTCCACGCTCACACGCGATGACGCCGACGTCCACTGTGGGACGGAGATATGGACTTATGAGTTCGAGGTGGGGCTCTTTTTTCCCTGTGATGATGCTGATATGCATGTTCTCCGACAAGTAGCGAACGGGGCGGGGAAAATTAACGCAGTAAATGGCTAGCAAGCCAATGGAGTTCGAACTCGATCGCTTTCTGCTGCCGTGGGGCGGAAAGAAATCGAGGCTGAACGCGAACACGAGTTTCATGCGATTGTTCGGGCCTGGATCAATGAACAACAAATTGTCGCGGCCTTTGAAGGTTTGTAAAAAACGGCCTTTGAATATGTCCCGCACGAAAGAAGAAATGGTGCGTCCGGTAAGGACGTCCGCCGGGAAGAGTCATCCGCCTCCATGGGCTGCCCCGATTTGTGCGCATCGAGCAGAAGCTGCTCGTTCTTAGGGTCCGACGTAAGACGGGCGAGATAGTCGAGGAAGCATGGGAGAGAAAAGGTTTGATCGGTCGTCCGCCCTTCTTACGGCTGTTCAATAGTGCTTGGCCACAAACCGAGCGACCCTTTTTCCCGACGACGATATTCTCACAGGTTGCGGGCCAGGTCGGCTCTTTGGACGTGGACAGGGAGGGAGGATGGATATGTTCGCAGGACGGACAAGCCGCATACAAAACGGTTTTACCATCTAGATTCAACTTGGACATGGCGTCGTGGAGGCTGGTGGGTAGCTGGTCGATGATGTGCTGCTGCATATCCGTATAGGATTCGATCTCGGGCGGCTTCTGCGGCATCGAAGGCGGGATCAGCATGGTGTACTTAATCATCATCGTCATGACCCGAAGGATGAATTCGACGGAGTTTTTAGACATATGCATGATCAGGTTGCAGACCAGGCCGAGTAACACCACAAGCTGCGCCACAACATCGATGTTCGCCATGGGATCCTGAAACACGTATTCTAGGAAGACATCAGTAGAAGCAGAGTATTCGGTGAAGGCTCATACCGCAATCGTAGTAGTATGGTCTTTTGTCTGGGGGTAGTTCCTGGCGCAGCCGACCCACCAAATCCTCCAAGATGCGCAATCGTTGTACAACGAATGACTTCTCTTCCGTTTCTTCGCCGAAAGCCTGCAACGCCTTGGCAGACGCTTCGAGTTCTTCTGCGGCTTTGTCCACTGCCTCCCACTGTGAATCCAAAGGGAGCGACGCGGTGCGCGACAGGTCAAGTGCGACAATTGCTTTCTCAATATCTTGCAAGATGCCTCGGAGAAGACCGTCAGATTGTTCCATTCGAGACGGCTGTTTTGGTCTGGGTCTGGAGGCGCGCGCTTGGGCTAACACTGCCTCGAAGCTATCCGTAACCGCCGAAATAATATCATGGCCGCCAGAGGAATGGTCCGAGATAATGGGATTCGCGTCTGACTCGGCGAGAGACACGTTCATGGTTTGGCGAACTAAGTCGTTCTCAACGGATTTTCAGTACGTATGAAGGTGCGACTGAAGGAGATAGCTACCATATCCAAGGGTTTTTGCTTGATCCCTTTTCCCTTGACTTTTCCCTTGATCCCTTGCTTGTCCCGCTCAGCCTGGATCTGCCACAGGTATTAGGATGTAAAGATGTCTTTCACAAATCAAGACAGACCTGTTCTCTCGCCCATTTTTCATGTTCTGGAGTAAGGGAATGCTGTCCCTGGACATAATTGCATTGGCAATATTTGAATCCTACACGCGGCGCAGCTGTTGCAGACGACACGGCGCTGAGCGATAAACACTCAGGGTCCGATTGTACCAGGCGCGCTGAGCGATTAACACTCAGGCCCCGACTGCGCGAGGCTTGCTTCAAATGTCGAGAGATCTACCCTCGAGAATTGGGCTGCAGGTTACGATTTCCGATTCGGAAATCGACTTGGGAAGAGGTTGCTTCAATTGTCGAGGGATTTACCCTCGAGAATTGGGCTGCGATTTCCGAGCGATGTACACTCGGAAATCGACTTTGGAAGAGGATATTTAATTGTCGAGGGATTTACCCTCGAGAATTGGGGTGCAGGTATACGATTTCCGAGCGATGTACACTCGGAAATCGACTGCAGCTGTGGAAAGAAACAAGTCGCGATGGTCACGAGGTCACGGGTCCGGTTACAAGTCACGGCGGGTCACCGGCTGGCTTAGTAACCGCAACTTCCGCCCAAACCACCAAGTCCGTTTTGTTGGGTGCTTGTCGCCCAACAAACGCCTACTGCTCCTTACACTCTACAACGATGGCGGCCACATATTGAGTGCAGGTCACTCGATATGCGCCTTGCTGTCGCTGATAATTTGGCCAACCCCGCCATGTTTATTGGGTGCTTGTCGCCCAATAAACGCCCTCTGCGCCCCACTCTCTACAACGCTGGCTATATTGGGTGCAAGTCACTCAATATACACAATTTTCAGCCAGAACCGCCGTGTTTCTTGGGTGCTTGTCGCCCAATAAACGCCCTCAAATATACAATTTTTTTTACCCCGCCGTGTTTCTTGAACGCTGACCCGACGTTCCGCAACGCTAGCGGCCTTATATTTGGATGTAAGTCAAAGGCGCCCCCTGTTAGTCGCCGGTTACCCACTGCTCGCCATTTACTCCGCCAGGTGCAATAAAGTCGCATATTGGATTAAATAAAAGTCGCATATTCAATACAAGTCGCATATTCGATGAAGCATACTCCAGCTTAGTCCATCATCTCCTCCTCCTCCTCCTCCTCCTCCTCCTCCTCAGCGCCGAGATCACTAGCCACAAGCTCCATAAGTTCGAATGCCTCCTCCGAGACCTGCAGGTCCTCCATGAATTCCGGGTCGAATATCAATCCGTCCGCCATCCATTGCTCGTCGTACAACGTTGCCGGAAGGCCGATGGGAGCCGGCGTGTTCGACATTGCGTTAGTACGGAGCCTCGGGCGTACAAATGTACCTTTCTTCAGGGCAATCCGGTCCGCAACAGAATCCACCAACTGGAGAGTGTTGTCGACCGTCATAGGCCGCACGGGCAAATTTGAATGACATGTGTCGTCTGCCTCACCCTCTTCCCATTGATGACCACCTTGTGGGATTGGACGTCCTCCGATGACATTCCCAGAGTGCCCAAGAGCGATATCAGCTTTTTCACCCACCGCCAAATCTTAACTCCGGGGTCACCACGGTAGAGAAGGGTCATTCTTTTGGCCGTCCGAGCCCTCTTCTGCCATTTCGTCTCCTTGCGCGACCTTGAACCTTTCGACTGGTTGGTGACCCTGTCGTACTTTTCAGCTCGGGCA